>CM040403.1:30505006-30640006 GCA_022702515.1 Ilyophis sp. 1 JC-2022
CACTAAAGCCCAAGTGCAGCACATTTACTGCACATTCACTAAAGCACAACTGTGCAGCACATTTACTGCACGTTCACTAAAGCCCAAGTGCAGCAGATTTACAGCACGTTCACTAAAGCACAACTGTGCAGCACATTTACAGCACGTTCACTAAAGCACAACTGCAGCACATTTACTGCACATTCACTAAAGCACAACTGCAGCACATTTACAGCACGTTCACTAAAGCACAACTGCAGCACATTTACTGCACATTCACTGAAGCACAACTGCAGCACATTTACTGCACGTTCACTAAAGCCCAAGTGCAGCACATTTACAGCACGTTCACTAAAGCACAACTGCAGCACATTTACTGCACGTTCACTAAAGCCCAAGTGCAGCAGATTTACAGCACGTTCACTAAAGCACAACTGCAGCACATTTACTGCACATTCACTAAAGCACAACTGCAGCACATTTACAGCACGTTCACTAAAGCACAACTGCAGCACATTTACTGCACATTCACTAAAGCACAACTGCAGCACATTTACTGCACGTTCACTAAAGCCCAAGTGCAGCAGATTTACAGCAAGTTCACTAAAGCACAACTGCAGCACATTTACTGCACATTCACTAAAGCACAACTGCAGCACATTTACTGCACGTTCACTAAAGCACAACTGCAGCAGATTTACAGCACATTCACTAAAGCACAACTGCAGCACATTTACTGCACGTTCACTAAAGCACAACTGCAGCACATTTACTGCACGTTCACTAAAGCCCAACTGCAGCACATTTACTGCACATTCACTAAAGCACAACTGCAGCACATTTACTGCACGTTCACTAAAGCCCAAGTGCAGCAGATTTACAGCACATTCACTAAAGCACAACTGCAGCACATTTACTGCACGTTCACTAAAGCACAACTGCAGCACATTTACTGCACATTCACTAAAGCACAACTGCAGCACATTTACTGCACATTCACTAAAGCACAACTGTGCAGCACATTTACTGCACGTTCACTAAAGCCCAAGTGCAGCACATTTACTGCACGTTCACTAAAGCACAGCTGCAGCACATTTACTGCACATTCACTAAAGCACAAGTGCAGCACATTTACTGCACGTTCACTAAAGCACAACTGCAGCACATTTACTGCACGTTCACTAAAGCACAACTGCAGCACATTTACTGCACATTCACTAAAGCACAACTGTGCAGCACATTTACTGCACGTTCACTAAAGCCCAAGTGCAGCACATTTACTGCACGTTCACTAAAGCACAGCTGCAGCACATTTACTGCACGTTCACTAAAGCACAACTGCAGCACATTTACTGCACATTCACTAAAGCACAACTGTGCAGCACATTTACTGCACGTTCACTAAAGCCCAAGTGCAGCACATTTACTGCACGTTCACTAAAGCACAGCTGCAGCACATTTACTGCACATTCACTAAAGCACAAGTGCAGCACATTTACTGCACGTTCACTAAAGCACAACTGCAGCATGTTCACTAAAGCACAACTGCAGCACATTTACTGCACGTTCACTAAAGCACAACTGCAGCACGTTCACTAAAACACAACTGCAGCACATTTACATTTGCACTACTGTATATGAAAGCTCTTCTTTAAGCTGGGGGATGTGCCCAGAGTGCGGACAACTACAGCATATTTACTGCACGTTCACTAAAGCACAACTGCAGCACATTCACTAAAACACAAATGCAGCACATTTACAGCACGTTCACTAAAGCACAACTGCAGCACATTTACTGCATGTTCACTAAAGCCCAAGTGCAGCACATTTACTGCACGTTCACTGAAGCACAACTGCAGCACATTTACAGCACGTTCACTAAAGCACAACTGCAGCACATTTACAGCACGTTCACTAAAGCACAACTGCAGCACATTTACTGCATGTTCACTAAAGCCCAAGTGCAGCACATTTACTGCACGTTCACTGAAGCACAACTGCAGCACATTTACAGCACATTCACTAAAGCCCAACTGTGCAGCACATTTACTGCACATTCACTAAAGCACAACTGCAGCACATTTACTGCACGTTCACTAAAGCACAGCTGCAGCACATTGACTGCACGTTCACTAAAGCACAACTGCAGCACGTTCACTAAAGCACAGCTGCAGCACATTGACTGCACGTTCACTAAAGCACAACTGCAGCACATTTACAGCACATTCACTGAAGCCCAAGTGCAGCACATTTACTGCACGTTCACTAAAGCACAACTGCAGCACATTTACTGCATGTTCACTAAAGCACAACTGCAGCACATTTACAGCACGTTCACTAAAGCCCAAGTGCAGCACATTTACTGCACGTTCACTAAAGCACAACTGCAGCACATTTACTGCACGTTCACTAAAGCACAACTGCAGCAGGTCTCATGAGTGTCAGTGTGCACAGCTGAACCAAAGACTAGACTACTGTGTGGATAAGGCTGGCCAACAAAAAACCTTTCAACACTCAGCCGCTCTCTTCCTTATAGGAGCGTGCACTGTTCTTCCACATACACTGACAAGAACAGAGCGGGAGCTATGCTTTTCTCGCTCTGTCTCTCTTTCTCATCTACTGAAACACACACGGGAGAGAGAAGTGCAGGCTTGTGCTGGCCCAGCCTACAATGCTAGCTGATATACACACTGGGGGGGGGGGGTTATCTGAGGCCCCCCTGCATGTGGTCAGGAAACAGCTGCATAAGGCTGGAGCCTGGAGGTCATTCAGGGGATCCCAACCCAGGACCCTGACACAGTCCAGAGCACAGCACAGAGCCCGTACCTCGAATTTGGAAAGTGGATAGAAACCAGTGTGACCCAAGGCTTACGTTAGGCAGGGGGGGGGGACTACATTTCCCAGCATGCCCAGATAAGATCAGCAGACCCCTCCAAAGCTCTGGTGAGGCTGCGGTGAAATAAGGCCAGGGCCACATATAGCCAGACACGTGGATAAAAATATCCAGACAGATGGGACGCTTTGCTGACAACACTGCTGCACCAACTCAGGGTTTCAGAAGAATAGAATTACAGCGCGTGGCAACACAGCTTTTCAAAGCTGAAGCACAAAAAAATACAAAATAAATAAATAATTTTTTAAAAGAAGAAAAATCCACTTTAATATGAACACATGTACGGGAATTATGGAACACGGTGAAGACGGGAACGCAGAGATCCTGAGCTTGGGTACAGTGTACAGACGCTATCAATGACAAGCTCCCTCACGGTGCCGAGTTACACCGAGCACCTTTCCCAGAATACACCACTTCCCTTGGCAGCGTTAAATGCCCCCAATAAAACATGTATAAATACACCCACATTAAAAGGCGACACTGATCCCCGCGCTCTCGGTCGCTTGCGGCTGTTGCGGGAAGCACGCAACTCAAACAGGGCGGTGATAGATGGCGTTTGGAAACCACAAATCACGCCCATTGTTGTTTTCACGTGACCCTATAAAGGGGTTTCCAATCACATTTACACATTGCACATGTTACTTTGGGGGACGCTGCTATGACTGAAGTAACTGTAATGTCACATATAATCTCACATAAGAAATCAAATGTAATTCCTAAACTCCAAATCTAAAGTGGGTGGCCAGGCCAATCACTCGAGTGAATGAGAACAACAAGAATGTTTAGGCATTGAAGTTCTTAGTTTGTTTTAAGCTTTGCTTTAAGGTGAACCCTAAAAAAAGATACTGCAGGCAAAATACAACCATAACATGTAATGTAGCACTATAATGGATGCAAGGACTGGGCGTTTTGTAGTTCAGAAACGGCCACCTTCATTTATTCATTCAATTGTTTTATCCTTTTTTATCCCCAATTTTCTTATGAAGAATTAACATTTCATTCGCAGATTGTGTGTAATCCCAGTTGTAGGATTGTCAGATCAGAATCCCGGTTGTAAGATCAGTGTTGCAGCATCTTACGTCAGCTCAGGAGAGCGCAAACTCGCAGTCACGTCCTCAGAAATGCGCAAGCGGCCGCCGTTGGCGCCCCACGACTTCTTTGGCATCAGCAGCCACTGGAGCAGGAGCAGCCTATAGCAGCAAAGGGGCAGATACCTGCAAACTTACCCCCACCTCTCCTCCTCTACAGGAAAAGCTACAGACAATTGTGCATCACCTTGGCCAATCGACTCGGACCTCGGGGCACGTCGTCATCGCACCAAGAACCAAAGGTTTAGGTGTATGCGGCATTCGGGAACGCCTTTAACCCCGCCCCAGAAACTCACTGTTGAGAGCCATGCCAAGTGCGGGGTAAGAAACTAATTCCAAAAGCAGCAACGCCCTTTACCCTGTGCGGAATGTGATCCTTAAATGTTATTAGTGTCACATGTGCTGAGCAAGGGTGTCATGGTGCCATCATGCCATGCCCAAATAAGTCAAAAGTGCGATACGCCGTATGCCAGCGTTACGCCACAGCACTCAAGTCAATGAGCAATCATTTGTGCATTCCAATGCTGTGTTTTTGTCATTAAAATGAAGTCTATAACATGACTGCCAGTTTTTAAAAAAAGTTAACATTTTTACTTTGTTATTCATCCCAATGACAACACTGTTAATTGTAGGCCAGTTGCATTACATTTATATTTTAGGCATTTACCTGACGCTCTTATCCAGAGAGACTTTTAGTGCAATTAGTTAGTTACTAATTAGACAATTAATGCACAAATAAAAAGGCCAAGATTCGTAAATCACCAACATTCCAAGTAGAAATTAATGAGAGTATAATGGTGGGGCCTTAACATACCCGCGATAGGTAATCCTTTGTCACAAGGATTAATATGTGGAAGAGAATGTACTTTTCTTTCTCGTATTATTATTATTATTAGGACTGTACAATCGTGACTACATTTCCCTACCCATGTCACACGCGAGACTGTAAAATGTGTATTAACTAGTCGGCTCATTCACAAAGCCAGAAGAGCCAGTTGAAAGCGGTGCGGTACACACGTGCTGTACTGGGACCGGCAGACGGAACACCGTGCTCCATACCTTGGTTACGGTTGAAAACACCACACAGCGCCGGTGTGCATTCTCACGTGGTCAGGCGAAAAGGTCACTTATTAAAATATTGACGTAGGTTGTACATTAGCTTGCTACATCCCACAATGTTCTCACACGAGCAGATTTAAATACACCTGAAACAAAGTCACTTTCAAAACAGGCCTGCACTTGAAATCTAATGACACGATGATTTCATTAACAATTTAACTAGAATGCGAGTATGGCTGCAGTAAGCCATAAGAAGATTTAAAATAAGTGAAGGTACAGATATAATTAAGATTAACATAATTTTGTTTATAGGCCTCAGGGGATGAGACTGAATATTTAATTTTTTCCAAGTATTTGACCATGAGATCACCAACCAATTACTAGGATTAGCATTTGGTGGAGAATGAACAAAGCCTCACATATTTACTCTTTATCATCAATATTAATGAAGGAGAACAATGGTGAATAAAATAACTGGTATCATTTCCTGTCTGAGTCACTTTCTCACAGAAAAGGAACTGTGCGTCCATGTGTGGCGTTGCACATAATGTGTTGTTACAATGCAACTATGTTTTTAAAAATGTATTTTGGTAATATACTATGGATGCTTCACAGGTATTCAGTAGTAAAAAAATAATAATAAATAAGATCAATTTAGGCAGATTAATTTAGTTGAAAAACAATATTCTGCTACAAGCTAAAAATGAAAAAATCCAGCCAAGATTCTGCTTTGTACACGCTCTGCTAAGTGTATCAGGGCAGGTTGAATGCAGACAGGTCATTTTTCAAACATAAGAGTCCTTGCTAAATGGTGGGAACAGTACTTAATTTTTCAATTAATTCTGTGTACTGTTTTTAGAGGGCCAGGTACCTCAGGTTTGTTGGCATTTTACAGTTATGGTAGAGGTTCCCACTCACCCCACCCCACCCCACTGTCTTTTCTTTCATAAACGAAGGTTTGGGAGCCACAGTAATGTGGTGGGCTGGCAGCACAAACCATGGAAAAGAACAAAACCTGGGAAATTCCATATACTGACATGGGCGACGTTCCAGGCGTTCCCGTTAAACAGTCAGGGGGATAGAGGTAATGGCTAACTGGGGTCTCAGGACGTGTGTGTGACGAAGGCGGCAGTGTAGCGTAACGGTTAGAGACCTGGGCTTGCAACCCCAAGGTTGTGGACTCATATCCCTGCTGGGCCGGTTGCCTTGTCGGTCTGAGGTGCTGCAGCTGTAAAAATCCACTGTATCTAAGCTGTGTAAGTCACTCTGGATAAGAGTTGCTGCTAAAAGCCAAAAACGTCATTTCAGAAAAATAAAAAAGGGTGGGGAGGAAAAATAAACTGGAACATGAAGCAAAGGAAGATTTTGAAACGCTTAGATTCACTCAATCAACATCATCTGACCACAGGCTCCTCCTCACTTACACACCTTATAGAAAGTAAGGACTTGACATTTCATAGTTACCAAGAAGAGCTGCTCAACTGTGTCTAAGTCCCCCCCCCCCCCCCCACCCACACCCACAAAAGACTCCACTTCATGGGAATTTCTGTTTCACACAGAACAAACACTACGTGGGCCTGGAGGCACAGAACGCAGAACCTGCATGCTCACACGCACATGCACACGAGCGCAGTTACGGGCCTGTATCCGTCACACTGCAAGCGTTGTGCAATTATTTTCAGTTCCCTTAAGTCTCGCTCGCTTGTTTGTTTTGTGTGGTACATACTTTGCAAACGCACAGATCCAAGCCAGCCACTGGCGCTCGTCCTCCTCCGCCCCAGCAAGGATGGTTGCCCTCCGGTGAATGAATATTAATTAAGCGCGGTTGACTCTTTAACTGAGCGTAAAAGACCGAAGAACAGCTGAAGAGAAGCACATTTCTGGCCAGCAGAAGAGCCACAGTCAGCACTTCCTGACAGGCGCTAACGGCCAAGGTGACTGCGGTGATGAAAGCCAGTCACAGAGAGCTACTTACGGAGCTCACTTTATTCTAAGCAATAAACCGGAAAACACAACCATAAAATCAGTAGTTAAGCTCCCCGCTTAAGAACTTCAGTGACGAATATTTTTTTCCGCCCGCATAAATAAACGTCTGAAAGGACGCAGGGGTAAATGGGAAAAGTTCCGGATGTTGGATGGTTCTCCTTCGCGTTTCCATGGAAACGAAAGAGAAAATCGAGGGCACGAATGTGAGGAAGAGGTGGTCAGAACCTGAAAGGCATACGAATAAGCAGTGAGCACAGAAAATGGAAATGGCAGTGTAAAGCCACTCAATGGGGGATTGGGCCATCACCGTTTTCAGCTGAACATCCTGCTCTTGCCCCAGGTAAAAAATTTAAGGTTGCGCGCCCATTGTGCCTTGCATTTTGAATTAATGCCAGGCCACCACGATCCTGGAGCATGAGCTTCTGCCCACAACTGCCCTCGTTTTGACGATGCCTCCCTCTGTGTTGCATGGTGACATCACCTTAGACGCCGAAACTAATACAATACACCCAATCGCTTGGCGAAGCTGCCACCAAGAAACACCCTGATAATCACCCCTCCTTTAGAAGTCCCTCCTCTTGCAGCCATATTGGCCATAATAATAGACAATTGTCCTGTCCGTCATTTTTACACGGGACACTATGCATACTAGGAAGTTATTTGCTTAAATACCGAATGAGCCACGCATGCGTTTTAGCCTCCGATTGGTATAAAGAATACTTAATTTATGCAAGTCACACTGGATAAGTGCGTAATGCACCACGCTAACCAGGAGTTGCCGGCCTATAGGCGCACACACACACACGCGCACACACACAGACACACACCTCCCGTTAGCCTGGCCGGTCGTTCTTACCAGTTTGATGGCCACATATTCGTTGGTGTAGAGGTTCTTCCCGAGCCGCAGCTCGCCGAAATTCCCGCAGCCGATCTTTTTCCCCACGCGGAAGTTGGGTCCGACCATGAGCACCCCAGAGTTGGACCCTGTGCTCCGGCCGCCGTGCCCAGTCCTGCTCCCCGCCGCCTTGGACATCCTTTTCCCTTCCTCGGCGTCCCCCTTCCCTCCTCTCTTTTCAAAATCCATAAGCTTGTGATACCCTGGCCTCTCCACGGTTACTCCACTGCCATGCAAATCACAGAGCCACCGAAACTACAAGCAGGGGGAGCCGTAAGGGGGGGGGAGGGAGGGACACTAGAGACAGAGGAGAGGGCTTCCTCTATATATGTACATACAACAATGCATTTAAAAAAAGTTTAAAAACACAAAGGCAGCAACGATGGGCAGGAGAAGGTTTTCCTTTTCTTCTTTCTTTCTGCAGGCTCTCCCACGAGATGATCTTCTCCTCCGTGATTCTCGTTCCTCTTCTGCGAATCCCTCTCTCGCTTTCTTTCTCTCTCTCTCTCTCTCTCTCTCTCTCTCAGAGTGGCATGCCTTCCATCAGAGTGGGCAGGTAGTGCTCACTCACGCACGCACAAAAACACGCACAAAATCTCAGCTAGTGGACCCACAGCACTGTCTGGCTACTTCCGCCTGTGCCCCTCATCGCCTCCTCCTGGCCAGTCTTTGGTAGTGCAGCAGACATTCCTCGTGTCCAGTTAGCGGGGTTGAGCAGACAGACGCCAGTAGCAGCAGCGGCGGATGCAGTGACAAGCAGCTGTGACCTCCGTGTAATTCCAGGACTTCAGGACCCCCTGTTTTTACTGGATGGCTGAAAGGGGGACACACATGTAGAGAAATAAAAAGGTAAATGTCTGTGGATGTCAAAACAATAACAGCTTTTGGAACGCACAATTTTGATCAGCATGGCTGAGCATAGTGTCGAGATGACAACTTCTACATCAGGTTAACTGGCTTTACTAGCACCATGAACTGATAAACGGGCTACATACGTATTGCTCTCACGCCAAAAATATGTCCATTCTGTGGTTATATCAGTCCCTAGCAGTCAATGATGACTATCACAACCGATCCAGTAGGAGGTGCTAAACATGGTGAGATACTCAGGCAGGAGAGTGCTCCTTCCATATAAATCAGCCATTCCGTAAAACACCTCTCAGTTTAGTGGATCAACATCAAAAATGTCATCAGATTTTATAGGATCAGTGTGAAAGTTTGCAAACTTTGTTGTTGCTCTGGGGTGCTTAATGAAAAACAATGATGTGTAATGAAAAATATATAAATAAAATACAAATAAAAAAAGAATTCACACTAATTCATCCTGCTAATCTCACCAACTTTAATGTGACAGTAATAAAAGAGCATTTCACCTTTTCAGCCCTCCTTTTGCTTAAAGATGATGTGGAACATAAGAAAAAAGGTTTGTCAGAACTAGGCAAATGGCTAGCTAGAAAAGACTCATATTTAAATTCAGAACAGGTAATTTAACATTACACCAATACCAATGTCCTCAAAATTGCTGCAACTACCATTGGTCATGTCACACAAATGGCCAACTGCCAATTCTGATCAACAGAAGACCTGAAATAAGTAAATTTTCTTATTAGAGTATGACTGCAGGGCCCTTTACAGCTTGCAATATGCACTCATCCAGTGTCTGAAGTAACTGTGAACAAGCTCCCCACCCAAAAGATTTTAAAAATACACTTGAGACAACAGTGATATAATGCAAATCAAATTCCCAAAAAAGCACCCCCAGGCCCACATCAAAAAATGCTTTCAATAACAGTGAACACTAATCATAAATATATCTAAAAATAAGGGAAGATGCAGGCAACAACTTAAAAAATGTTAACTGAACAAAAAACTATGCATGCTAAAATATTACACCCACTTCTACAAATCTATCTTCAAAATGGCCTCCTCGAAAAAGTGCTATGCTTTTCTTACAAATAACAGGCTTTAGGACTGATTTGCACTTCCAACTAGGCAGTTTTGCAGTAACAGGGATCCGTTTAGAGATTGGCAGCTTGGGTATACACCCCAGACATAAATGCCGTCATGGCTGCCCTGCGCTTTCCTGGGCGCGGAACTCAAAACTCTTCTGCTATGTGCCCTGTCACTCACTTAAACCATACTTTTCTGTAAACTGGATTTGGGAAAGGGGGTGGATTTGGTGGCCTGTTAATTTGTTAGAAAATTACACTCAATTTACAAGCATCAATGAATGCATCACCAGAATGTGGATTATTTGGCTTCATTTTCAAGGTAAGACAAACAATCTTTCATTTTAAAAATAGGCTGACAGGAAACCAAAACGGAGGCCACTTACTCTAGTGTAGTGCCCTATGATTTCGGCGATGCAGAAAACACGGAATCGCAGAATTTGGTACTAAAAATTGAATAAACTGTAAAATGGAATATTGCTGAATTTTCCATAATTTGGCTGAAATTGATTTAAAAAATAATAATAAAAAGTAGGCCTAATTATTAAGGCTGCCCCCGACCAAAGATTTGCTTAGTCGACCTGCAGTCAACCCATAGTTAACTAACCGTCGCACATTTATTATATAATATCATTTTAAGATGTATTTTTAGCATCAGAAAATGGTTTGACTTCCATCTGATCTATAGTAAGTTTACTACATTACAGAAAAATACAAAACCGTCATTATGAGCATTTAAAATATCAATTCTAGCTACAAGTACAGGCTGAGATTTGCTGGCCTGCACTGGCTATTAACGGCATCGGGTTGCTCACGGCCCGCGCTGTAGGCTATTAACGGCATAGACAAAGCGGTAAATTAATTTGTCGGAACAAGCAATGAGACATTTAACATTGTTATTTTTATTTATACTCTTTATAGTAACACAAAACATAAAAATAGTGCATAACTAAATAAAAAAGCAGCCTTATGTAAATAAAACTGATTTCATAGGGCTCTACTAGTGTTAACTAAAGTTCACCAACCTCCAACCTCCCTGTGTTTGTGGCCAAAGATTCCGGAAAGCTTCAAATTGGCCAAGTAATAGGCCTTTATAAATATATTTGTGGTACAAAGTCTGATTTCTACTGGTGTGTATTTTGAATAATTACCTTGTAAACGAGGGGGCAAGGGAAGGGGGCTCACACGTTTAAATTTAGGCAGTTCCAAGACAACATGCTGTAATTTAAAACATTTTTAAACTTAGTCTTTCAAACAGGACTGGACATGATCATATTCCAAGCAGTGCTCAAACTGGACAACTATAATTAGATCAGGGTAAGAGAGGATCCAAAGGAACCCCCATTTTATAAAAGCCATGCTGCACACTTTGTATTGCAGAAAATGCATCTCATTCACAACAAATTCTAAATGCAGTAATTGAGTATGAGACAGAAATAATAAATATGAACAACTGCATTGAAGGGTCTTCTCCTCGATCCTCCGTTGCCTCAAAACAAACACACAACCAAAACATATCAGAGAGGCAGTCTCGGTTGTATTTTTTATTATTATAGCTTTCAATTAGCATGTTTCTTATTATTTTATATCACACATTTTCTTTAATTCATAAATTTTTATTATTCTGAAATTTTATTTATTCCCGTTTCATGACATTTTGTGCGTTCTTATCCTGTTGCATCATCTAATTTTCTGCACATTTTTTATTTATCGTTTTACTTCTGTATTTATTATTGTTGTACCACCTTGTGTATCCTTATGTTACTCTGCGTTTTATTGTATTGCTTGGTGCTCTCTGGAAACCCCATTGAGATTCACTGGTGTATAAAGAACACTATACAGATAAGGTTTATTATTAATCTTGCTTTGAATGTGCGGTAAACCCACAGTAAAGTTTAATGTCTGTACTTAGTGGGAGTCGGGAGCAGGTTGCACCAATTTGCCCATGATGCATCTCTGAACTCTGTTCCCATGAATTTCCCACCATTTCTTCAATTGTTGATCACAGTCTGAAATGCACTTGCATACAAAGTAGGACAAATCCTATGGTAAATCATCAATGCTGCAGACTTGCAAATTAGAACACAGCAACAAAATTAATGTAGATGGACAGCTAATGTTCTTATGGAAGTGTTATATAGAGTAGTGTAATGGTTAGGGAACTGGGCACATATCAGCGGTTGCAGGTTTGATTCCCAGGTGGGGCACTGTCATTGTACCACTGAGCAAAGTACAAAACCTGAACTGCTATTCAGCAAAAATCCAGCTGTATAAATGGATTGTATGTAAAAGCGTAAGCTGTGTTGTTACTTCAGATAAGAGCCTGCTAAATTCCAAAAATGTAATGTTACATAGTTCCATCTTTAATAATCCAGAACATTCACTGTAACCAAAAAATGATTAAAAATGAAAATGAAATGGGGCTGATAACGATCCACTGGTTTTCCTGTGATAGAACCCTTCTAGTGCTCCATGCCACCTTGTCTCTCAGCGTCAACCAGCATGTCTGCTCCTTCTCTACATTCACTCTTAATCTTATGGGCTGTATATATTCACTTCTACCACAGTATACATACCATAGTATATTTTCACTTCTATGGTATATACCATAGTACACTATTAAAGGGGCACAATTGTTTTCAGCTGTACTTAATATAATGGGAATGGCACATTAGCATGATTACTTAAGGATGAGGTAACAGTGTGTTTTTAGTACACTGTAGGGCTGCTGAAAATGGGGCTTGGCAATCATATGTAAAGATTGAATAAAAAATAAAAAATAAAATAATTTATAGTAATTTGTAACATTATTAATGTCGTGACTGTACACTGATCAATTTAACCACCTTGGTGAATAAAAGTATCGATTTCTTTCAAAAACATTAAAATTCCTTATTGATTCCAAACTATTCAACGGTAGTGTACATTTTCACTTCTACCACAGAGTATGCACCATAGCACAGACCTGGATAATGTGCAGAGAAGTCCAAACACTCACAAAACTGCAATACATCCACATGTAACGGATGTAGAAAGAGTATAGGCTAAATATGTTCAAAAGAATGGAACTTGGCCTCCTGCTTTAATCTTCGATTAAAAGACAGAGGTCGGCACGTCAAAATAATCTAATTTACAATGTTCACTATAGAAATCTCCAATGCACCACTACTATTCACAAAATAAATATTTACATAAATATAACCTTAAATAAATCTAAAATGGGAAATAAATTTAACAGCAGCCTTGTTAAAGACCCTGTGCCCTCACCTTTCATCTTGCAAATGAAGTGTTCATTATACCACAAGATCAATATGTATACTTCTCTTCCAAATGCATAAACAGGAAAGTCCTAAAACATCCTTTTGATGTTAAAGTATGTAGTATCTAAACATGGCCGTTAGAAGTCTAACTGGGTGTGTCCATTCTGTATGGACGTTGACTTCAAGCTCTGTTCTGATTGGCAGCCCGCTAAACATTCACACTGCTGATTGGTCAAAATGCAGGCCTAACTCACCATGCTACTTTCACAAGAATCATGGCCAATATTAAACCCTCCTCTACTGGAGAGTGTAAACACTTTGCTGCTTTCAGGATTTAAAAAATAAATAAATTAAAATCTCAACTGAATAAAATGAACTCAATAGAGCGATGTCCAATCTGATCCATAAAGGGCCGGTGTGGGTGAAGGTTTTTATTTTAGCCCAGTACTACGACACCTGATTCAACTAACTAATCATGGTCTTCAAACAAGACCTTGAGAAGGAGAATCAGGTGTCTTAGTGCTGGGCTAGAACAAAAACCGGCACCCACACTGGCCATTTTCGAATAAGATTAGACACCCCTGTTTACGTATAATAACTAAAATATGGCTAGTTTGATTACGGAGTCTTTAAGGTGGTTAGACAAGCCTCCAATTTGCTTGCTGTTGGCTGGTGTCCTCATTTCATTGGCGACAGTCTGATTAGCCTTTTCTGGACCAAATCAAGACTTATCAAGACAACCCACGTAAGCACTTTTCACAAACTACAGCCAACTCATATGTGGAAATCGAGATTAACGAAAAGAAGAAAATGCCACCCAACTAACTGCTCGAGATTTTTTTTTGTGTCCGAGTCTCCAAGCATTAAAGTGTGAAATTAGATAACCGAGCGACAATAAAATGGACGGGATTCCCAGCGGAACACTTAAGGAAGGCAAACTGAACAAGACGACTGACCCGTACCCTTAAAACCAAAGCCAAAAATCATTCCTGAATATGGTTACAATAGTAACAGGATCTCCTGCTTTCAGATTAGCTACTGGAAAGACCTCATAAACATAATCAATACAGGCTGGAGTGTGGGTGAGGTGGGGGGGGGAAATCACATACTAGACACGGGGGCTGAATGCAAGACAGACAGAAAGACCAGACCAGCTATCGGCCTCTTTCCAGGAAGCATTATCTCGGTGTCCCTCAGCGCACGCTCTAAAAATACACCGGACCTGGGGTCGTGTCGTGTGGAGAGGTGTGCTTCTCCACGGCCTGAGATGGTGTCTCAGGCCATCACAGGCCGAAGCACGAAGCCACGCAGCTGCAGAGTGAGGCTGTACCATGAAGCCAGGCTGTACCGCGATAGGTCACCCGCTATCGGCCTCTTTCCAGGAAGCGAGGCTGTAGAGCGAGGCTGTACCGCAGAGCGAGGCTGTACCGCAGAGCGAGGCTGTACCGCGGAGCGAGGCTGTACCGCAGGAGGCTGTACCGCAGAGCGAGGCTGTACCGCAGAGCGAGGCAGTACCGCGGAGCGAGGCAGTACCGCGGAGCGAGGCTGTACCGCGGAGCGAGGCTGTACCGCGGAGCGAGGCTGTACCGCAGAGCGAGGCTGTAAAGACAGGCTTTAAGTTATCGCGGACAGTGCGAGAATGCGTTAGCTGAGGTATAATCCACAGCAGGAAGAAGAGTGGGCCGCATTTTGCGACCTGTTGCACACGCGGCTACAAAAGGGGTTCTCTGTTCCCACCGTGTTTGACTCTTCAGCCGCTAAACTTCACAAAAGGAACTGAATCGATAACTATATAGCCACAGAGTGGAGGAGATGGAATAACAGAAATACAGAGGTCTGCGGTGAACTTCTACACACACACACACACACACACACACAAAACAAACATCCTGTGTGTGTGTGCGCGTGTGTAAGAGGTCACTTACCCACGCTGTCTTTCTCAGACAGCTCCCATACCCTTTCACTAAGAGCACAACCAGAGGACAAACGCAACTACGTCCACTCCATATGACAATTCAACAAAAACCCAATGCATCATTATCCTTATCTTTATCCCCCTAATCTGGGGAGATTTATAATTGCAACAGTTACAAACATGCAGAGAACATAATTCTCCCATTTTCAAAGCAAGATAAAATAAATAACTAAATCACAGACTGAACAAACCGACGAGTGTATTAGGCCTAGTTTATGCTCGCAAATCTGTTTGACAGCCCCTTTATAGCGAGAGCATAGATCAGAGTTAATGTAAGGCTTGGAAGCACCACCCACATCTTCTTTGTCGCTCCCACGGGAGCTGAGATCCTGTGGATCTTGGCGGAAGAGCGCGGGTAACGTGCACAATATCGGCAGTGCTTTCTTCAGGAAGTGCACTTAAGCTGATCGATCGCTGCCAAAATGTAACCCCTCCCCATGGCTTAGGGTTACAAAGTCTCCCATTCCTAAGTATAGGGGCAGCACTGGAATACGAGCAAATGGTTTACCGCCACAAAAAATAACTAAATAAATAAAGTTCACAGTAACTCAAGTCTCTCCCAAATGTTTGTTAGTGCTCCTGTGTGGTGACGAAATACAAATCCACCAGTGTGCAAAAGGGGAGGTCAAGAGTGAGACTGAAAACAATACACATCGGCCATTATGCCAGTCGGTTCTAACAGAATAGCTGAAAGACATTCAGAGAAGAAAACGTAAATAAATAAAACAGAAATTTCCTTAAGCATGGTCTTTATCCCTCCCCCCTCTCCTCTTTTTTGTCTTCGAGGTTCTGAGCGTCACCGTTTCATTTGGCTGAAGATGACATCAGCCCCTCAGGAGACCAGAGAGGATATTCTTAGAGATCTGTACAGAACACCGATCCTGAGGGTGGTAAATCTATTATGGGTTACGGGAGAGGGAGGAACAGGCCAGGGTTGATGCGCCTCTGCAGGCCCAAAGGCTGCCGCTTTCTATACACCCATTATTCACTTATCTGATCTGCATGCGCTGTTGTTTCCTGTTAAGTATCAATCAGAACAAAAATGACAGGAAAGCCTGTTGGCCATGCTTTAAAGACTGGGCCTCCTAGATACCACATATGTACATTAAATAACGACACCGGGATAAAAACCCTTTTTTTAGGCGCCAGATACCTGACAAGGCTATAGTACAACCCACCTATACATTCCCTGCAATGTAAAACAGCAGTTTAACACTGCCAGGCTTACTCTTTCCCAGGTGACTATGCTGCAGTCAGGTAAGTAGGACCAACAGAATATGGAGTCGATCATAAATGAGCTAGGCAACTGAATTTGTTACACATCTTATACACTTACCAGTGTGCACAAGTTACAAATTAAACTCTGTTAAGCAAAGCCCTCACTAACGTCTATGGCATTATAATCCCTGTAATTTATAAGAGCATGGCTGATAATTATGACTCGACACATATGAAAGGATTTATGGCGGGAGTGCCAATGACAAGACAGACTGTTGCTTCAAGGACAATATTGAAATGTAATTCTACTGCGAACACAAATCTATACTACGGTGCTGGTAAACACTGAGATTGTGTGTGTACTTGTACAATGGCCACGTGTAGAAATTCCTTGCGACTGTGAAAACCCAGAACTTCGTGGGCAAAGCCATCTGGACTAGCATCATCTACAGCGCTTTTGATGATCATACAAGTGTTTGAAAAATCCTTTGAACAGAGCGTAGAAATGAGAAACTGATTTTTTTTAAAGGCAAAGACCTTGGAAAAGAACAGGGGGGGGTGACCATTTGTTGTGCTTTTAATGTTTTATTCTCCAACTACACTGTAAAATACCTTAATTTTGTCTTTTGTCGTCAGGTCATCACATCCGTTTGAGTACTACAACAAACTACTTGACCGTGTCACCTCATTGTTTGAATGATAATTAATCTCTCAAAAAAACAACAAAACTCTTCTGTTTCTGAGAAAAACCATTTACAGTTCTTCCTTAAATATGTCCATGGAAACCACTCCTAATACAGCTCATTACACTATCTGCATGCTCCTGCCTTCACCTCCATGGCCATTTTGAGTCCCCTCTCCACTATCCCACAATGCCCTCTGGCAGCAGATGAGGCTCTGGTCTATTGAAGAATTCCTCCACCACTTGTATTGTTTTGGCCTTTATTTGAGGTAATTCAAAGTACATTTTTTAACAGACATCAACAAAAAATTGATTATTGAACAGACATCCGCTTGGTAATCAATGGCCGAAAGGATTTTGCAATAGCTGCATTTTACACATTACCAACCGACACGAGCAATTCAAAATTATGAACCACCACGCAAAACGGGACATTTCGGCTTCTGAAAACCAACCTTGAAAGTACTGTACTAAGACAGTGGGCCCCACGTGCTATGGGAACTTTTCTAGTACTCATTTTTAAAAACGCAATAACTTACCGTTGTTTGTAATATTAAACAAAACTGTCAAACCTGAGGAAGTTCTGTGTTAATGGGAGAACGTGAAGACAAAACGTCTCATGCACAACATTCCTAAAAACCGTTCTGTGACATCCTGTGTTTGTACGCAAATGATATACTACCTCTTCACCAATTAACTATGTATAACACACCGACTGTGTCGGGCCTTTCCAGCACTGAAAACTAAACATATTTACTTAGAGCAACTGGATTATGTTGACAGTTGTAGGACAATTTATCGGTGGACTGATTTCAAGTGTTATGTTAAAATACAGCAGGCACTAGAGACTTAAATACAAGAAATAGGCTCTAAAAATAAAACTGGTAGATTAGTCTTGGAAAAACAAACGTAATGTTAGCCTTCAAATTAACGCATGTATCCATTAACATAAGTTAAATCATACATCACGGAGCCACCGTATGCCTATATATTTAATGTCAACGTTGGGTAACACGGAAAATATGCAGTCCAGTTGTTAACGTTATGGAACAGTTATAAACGAACAAGCCTGCTACATAGATGGCTAGCTGCTTATCCTCTCCAGTCCCTCACGAACATAACCTCAGCATTTTACACAGTCGTGTACGTTATCTCTGCTGGTAGCCATGGTTAGGCAACATTGGTTAGTTCGATAACATTAACTAACGTTAGCGATCTAGCACTACGTTTGTGAACGTTACCTCTAGACATATTGCTTAGGTAACCTTGAGCAGCTAAGAAATGTTAGATGGTTGATGAGCTAGTCCACTAACGTTAAAATAAAAACTGAAAAAAATAAAATGTAAATAAACCCAGTTCGATAATTAGCCAAGGCAATGTTAGCTAGCTGGTTAACTAGCCAAACGGCTGGAGCTACTGAGCTAGTCGGAACACTAGCTAACGTTAGCCGTCGGTAGTTTTGCATAAGTAATGTGTTATCCACATAGCAAGCTGGCTAGTTAGCTAATGTAATTAAGATTTTACGAAGGTTAGCTAACGTTAGCTGATTGTCGAGGTAGTTTTCTCACTAGCTAACAAGAACTTTTAAAGATATCCTTTACATCCGCCAACTAAATAGCTATTTCGCGATCTATAATGAACGTTAGTGGTCAGTAGCTAGCTAGCTGGCTAGTTACTAACTTGCTAGCCAACTGCAATAACATTGGTAGCCGCCAGCTAGTAAACGTTAATATAGTGTCAGCCATTGTTTTTAGTTAGCTAGCTAACTGGCTAGGTATTTTAGCAAATCCCAAATGGTTGGGCCTAGTAAGATAGCCAACTCATTAGCAGGACCCGTTTTAAAACACGTCGATTCATTACAAATACAACTCGTGTAAATATTGGGGAAACGTTTGGAAATATCACAAACACCCAATTTAGCTAAAATAAGTCAGCCATCTAACAAGCCGGTCAGCTAAGCTATCGACCGTGCATTCCCTTTTAACATGCTAGCTAACGTTAGCGGTTATTGACAAAATGCTTATGGCCTAACACACATCCTATACTGCCGATTGAAACAAGTTTAAACAGGGCATTCAACATAATCAAATATGCATTGAGGTAATTCAACATTTAGCTACCGATGACCGTGCTTTTTGGCGAGAAAACTTTTTACTCATGAAAAAACTGTCGATAAATGCGCTTTGGAAAACTAACGTTACTGTTTTTCAAATTAAAAGCTGCGTTTGTTTTCAACACACAACCACAACATTAAGCTAGCTAGCTAGCTACTGGGCAACTCCTTAATCCTCACAACCGAAATCCGTTTAATTTAGCTGTCTCGACCGATTTATTCTCAATAAATGCATACACGTGTAACGCTGATTATTACATGAAAGCCGTTACCTGTCTGGGGCGTTTTTCTAATGTGCGCGAATCCCCATTTTGCCGGTATTTACTGTTATTCTCGTGATTTCATCTCCTTCTCCCTCGCTCTTGTCTTGCTGTTGTCTCTTTAAGCCTCCCTAGCCAGCAAGCAAGCACCCAGCGCCTTCCCAACTCCCATTGCTGACTCTACGCTGTAAAACCAACGTATCTTGTTTTGAGAATACTTAGTGATATAAAAATCCAAGCGCCCCTGTAGAAAATTGTGCGCACCTACACTACTGCGGTTCTATGGGAACTGCCCCCACACATTCAGAGGACCTACCATGCACAGCCAACGTAGCGTTGGTTTGGGAATACAGATTTGGCGGAATACGGAACTGTAAATTCTTGCCGCGCAGACCAAATAGATGAGCCGACTATTATATTTAGGATAGTCCCTGCACATATTGGATTGAAGAGTCAGAGTTGGAGCATTTTCTAATAAATGAAATACTGCTAAATCAAACTTATCTCGACTGAATGTAAACTAAACAGTTTTCAATTAAAGAACGTCATTATATCAAGTAACGCTGAATGTCTAACAGTTTAATTTTAGTTGTCATGTGAAATCTCAAACTGTTTTTTCAAGTTTTTCCTTATTCCCAGAAACAAATGCTAATTGTATTTTATGAATCTGAACCATAGCCTTAGACTATGTGTCTAAGATGAACTGTGTTATGACATTTTTTACATTATCATTATCATTTGCCAGACACTCACCAAGAGAGGCTTAGAGAAGCTTTGAACTAATCGTCAATAATTGGGCAGGTTTTGAAAAGCCACAAGACCAGTAGTGTAGTGGAAGGTATATGCAGTATACCCACCTCTTTCTTAGTGGGCATAGAGTATGCTCACTTCTTAATCCCCACTGGTGCACATATCAATGAGTAGTCATCAATTTGCTAAATTAGAGTATACCCACTTCTCCAGGCACTACTACACCACTGCACAAGAATGAGGGGTTTCATCAGCTGTGATGCAGTACATTACATACATTTCCAGCACTTGAAAAGAGCCACATGCAGTCTCTCAAAATGTTTACCTGAGTAAATATAATCACGCTCAGGTGAAATTGAAGCTATTTTAACTCCACAGGACAAGTTGTGCACACCCTAGACATAATAAGTACTTATTAGAGATATGATTGTGGTTGGTAAATAGTGGGGTGCACCTTTTTCTCTGGCGCACCAGTATAGTGATGGGAACACTGTGCTGTGAGAGGGAGGCTACATAGCGAGATGTCAAACAGTGAAGTCCTGCCTCACTGTGACTTTTAAAAATCATATGTCACTAATATATGATTTTATATATACTAATATATAAAATTATATGTCAGTAAAGATTAGGGTATTCACAGTGTCCTGATTGAATTCCCAATCTGGTGATCTAATGAACTCCCCGTTTAAATTAAAAAATATATATTTTTTAATCTGAATAAATCCAAGTCTCTCCATCCCAGATGATGGATGGTGAAAGGTGTGGACCATTATGATGTCAAGCATGCAGGTAGGTGCTACCCATTGGTGGTGCGTTAACCAAATCATTGTAAAGATTTTAGATTTCCAAAAGGCACAATGTGCATGAAAACAATTATAATTGGCAATAATTAAATTAAAACTGCATGTAACATAGGCTTAATTTTTTAATAAGGGATGGGTCAGAGAACATATTTTTGTGTTTGTTAAATCAGCTGCAAACTCGTAAAGTTTTGGGAACACAGTTCAGAGATACCATTTTATGATTGACTAGCCTTTTAGTATTATGCATTGGATTGCACAAGTTGGAACAATGGAGGTTAAATACCAAGTTTGTTAAGCCATTTTTGTAATTAAGTAGGTTTTGACTGATTGATTTCTGATTTGGCATGACAGTTGACCCGTTACAAGTTTTGTTTATTTGTGTGTGTATATGTGTGTGCCTTTGCACAACCGTGAAAATTCACACATATATTAATATTGAGTTTTGACACCAATAATAAATGAGTCAGAGCTTGATACATCACCACACAATATCAGAAACAGTCATACTGTGAATAACCTGCTTTAACCTCAAGATTTACATCACCATGCTGAAATGATAAGCCTGTGAGGTCAAATATGACACTTACTGTAAAACCTGGTGGTTCTTCTTGTCTTTGGTATGGTCCTTACTCTGGCCCACAGAAGACACTTCTGAGTTGTAATTAACACATAGCAATTTGCTTGATTTCAGGCTCATGAACTTATGGTATTCTGAGCATGACCAGGTTAATTCTGATGTGAGGTAATTCTGCCTGAATTTCGGAGATGTGCTTTGCTAATAAACCAACAACCAGTTGCTTCTTGTGCCAAATATAGATGTTGTGCAGGTGGGGCTCCAATTGGAGGTGGTAATGAAAACCAACACAACTACTGACCTATAACAGTAACACTGGCTAAAACCAATCAGATTGCAGGACACCAGGATCATTACCTATAACTCCCCTTTTGAGACAATCTAGAGTCTAGACTCACATTCACAAAAATGACACTTGTCAAGAGTTCATGTATTTTTTACTTCACCCATTGATGGCAGCATTTTTTATTTTGAACATATATTTCTTTTTCCACCTTGGACAAAATATTTTAATATGTCTCACTGGTTTTTTTCTGGTTAAGGCCAAGTCTTTCCCAATTCTCTTATACTGTATCCCATTTTTCCTGTAAATTGTCTTTGAGGCAATGAGAATTTAACTGAACTGAATGCAATTAATTATATTGTAACTTTATATTGTAACTAAAGCTCGATAAAGAATCAACTGCCAGGTTAGCTTTGCAAAGGAGTGAAAAGATAAAGGGAAACCTTGGGCCTAACTTCTTAGATCTATCGTTACCTCAGTATGTTGCAGTTTCCCAAGGTATGCATGTCTTAGTTTAACACGAGAATAAACCAAACAATGAGATTCTATCTTGTAAATTCAGTATATTCTGAATAAGCAAACAGCTGCAGCCCTTGGGTCTGGCTTACCACAATAATGGCAGGATCTGATTGAATGTTCTTGCAAGGGGAACAACATCTAAACAGGCTCCAAGAGAGAATTACCTTTTATGAAGATTTGAAATGTAATTAAGTTTGGTGATGTCATCAAACCTACATTTAAATCCCCTCAACATTTGCTTCACATTAAGTGGCTGAAGGTCTGCTCAGAGAATAATTAATTTTGTATTGAATTTTCCAATTGGTTCACAACTTTTCATCAGCTTTTAAACTATTGCCAACCTCCCTCTGTTGCATGTTTTCATCAGTTTCTTTGTTCAAATGAATTCTTCTGTGATCCCCCCCCCCCCCCCCTGCATGTTTACAAGTCGACAAAGTGTAAAAAAATATATAAAAAACCCAACAGGTCAAAACACCATGTAGCATTGTCAGATACATATGTTGCTTTTGGTGTCACATACACACTCTTATGTAGACTAACATGACAATAATCGCTGGCGTGTACACTGCTAAATGTGGCACCGTTGTTACACAACAATTGTCAATTATCTGAAGTGTCCCTTGCATCCAAAAAAGGCATTATTTTAACTTGAAATGTACATGAAAAACCTGTAATACAGGGGGAAAATACAATTAAGAAATGTACCATGTACAGATACCTTGTTCAATGTACTAAAAATACTTTTCAGTGGAGTTTAACAATGGTGTTAGGAAACTGTCCTTTTTTTCTCCTTCTCCATTACTCTTGTACATCACTGTTTATGTTATGCCTGTATGTGTGTGTGTGTGTGTGTGTGTGTGTGTGTGTGTGTGTGTGTGTGTGTGTGTGTGTGTGTGTGAATGTGTGTGAGTGTGCATTTATGTGTGTGAGTGTGCATGTGTTTGTGTGTGAGTGTGCATGTGTGTGTGTGTGTGTGTGTGTGTGTGTGTGTGCATGTATCTGCACGCTTCTACACTGAGCTCAGGTTTTTATATTGCAGACCTACCAGTGTGGCAGAGGACCTGTAGACCTTGGACTCTCTAGCATGAGGTTTGACATTGAGGCCATTAAGAGGTCAACACAAGACTGACAGCTCTGAATTGGACTCAGGGTTCTGACAACGCAAAATGAGCAACCGGATGCAAACACAAACAGGGCCAAAAGCCAGCAGTGCAAAACAGAAAAGCTCCTTCTTAAATACACAAGTATCTCGCCACCTGCCCCTGTCAACAGAATGCTTGGTGTGGGGTGGGACAGTCCAAACTTAACTTTGGCATGGGGTGGGACAGTCCAAACTTAACTTTGGCACGGGTGCATCGATGCAGAATGCCCAGAGACAAAGGCAAATGTCTGCTGTTAACATGTTTAACTGTCAAAAAAATCAAAAGTGAGCAACGTCAGCCATCACCAACAAAGTAGAAAACAGGCGAGCGACAGGATTCCCATCCCTCAAAGCTCAGAGTGACTCTGGAGTACACTGGCAATGAGAAGAGTCCAAACGTTGCTGTGCTGTAGTGAGTAAACTCTTAGTCCTGTTCCTCCGCTCCTGGAGGCGATGAACCAAGGCTTCTATAGCCTGCGGGGTGGACGTGGGCTCTACAGATCCAGTTGAGGGAGAGACAGGGCCATACAAGGACTGGCAGTGTGTAGGGCAGTACTGGTGTTTTTACCCATTGGTGCAACACCTAAAACTGGGCTGTGCTGGTGGTGAAAGGGCCAGAAAGCAGGAGTGGTGTGAAGGCCCCCTGGCAGCAGGTCCAACGTGCAGTGTTGATGCAGGTGCGGGTGATGGTCCCTGCCTACAAAGGAGGAAAGTGGCCCTGGATATGACTGAATCACCCTGAGGTCTCCAGCACTACAATTGGCAGAACCGGTGCCAACGCCCCTGGAAGAAGAGTCTCCAGCGGATGGTTTGGGTTCTCCGTCGTTCCCAGTCCTCTTCTCCTCCTTTCCTTCCTGGTTCTGATGGGTGTCTTCCAAGCCCGGTTCCCTCTGAATCGGGCCACATCGCTGACCCTTGCGGAACTTAGCCCGTCGGTTCTTGAACCACACCTGGAGAGTGGACCAATGACAATTAGAGGGCATCCCACCAAAAGGCTCCGTTTTGAAATCTGTGCCAAAATCAGGAACAACGATCACGATTTTTCACTTTCATCATCCTACACACAGGGTTGAGATCATTCCAGAATTCGTACTGATTAATCAGGAAATATTTATTTTCAGGGCTTTAATACCTGTTTTTGAGGCCACTAGTATTTCGCTTTAAATCTGAACATTCTCCCCTGCCATTAGCTGCCAATGTCAGCAGAAGCTCTTGACGTGTGTGTGCTTATGACATACCCAAGTCCTCTGGTTGAGACATTTAGGGTCTGAATCCAGTTTTAACCGATTAATTATGGAAAATCAGGAACAATCAAGCCCCTGTACACACTTACAACGATGCACCGCTCATCCTATCAAAAGTCACATTGTCACTCTCTGATTAGCCAATCAGACAGGACTCTGTTTCCACCCTGTGGCCGTGTCCAAATCAGCACACTTGCCTACTATTTAGCATGCTAGTTGAGTACACTTTTTGAAAAAGCTGTTAAGTATGCGACAATTCAAAACATTTAGTGTTCTTAATATCCCCAGATGATATATTTATTTCCGGGTTTTTGCTGATAATAGTATGGAGGATATTTTTTGCATACTGCGTGTCACTAAACAGTATGTATTAAGCAGTATACAGTCTGCTAATACACAGTAAACTGGACACAGTAGATACGGCTCTGATTTGGACACAGCCTGTGACAAGGCCATGGCTGTGTCCAAATTAGTGCCCTTCCATACTATTGAGTATGCTTGTTGAGTACACTGCATGAGAAAGTTGTTGAATGTTCTCTAACATTTAGTGTACTTAAAATCCCTGGATGATATACTTATTTCCAGGGTTTTGCTGAGTATATTTGGGACTTGGGAGCATATTTTTCAGAAAGTAAACAAACATTTTGGTCCCATAAATATGACACGCAGCTTCGCTGACATTTTCCTTTGACAAGAACAATGCCACGTGACAAGGGTGGTGTTTAAAAGGAAGTGTTTACATCGTACAACACTTCCACAGTACTGTTGGAAAATAGGATATTTTTTGCATACCACATGTTGTGTACTAAACAGTCTGGAGTAAGCAGTACACATACGCTAGTACACAGTACATAGGACATAGGACGCAGTAGATAGGGCTCTGATTCGGACATGGCCCAGGGCTGACCTGGATTCGGGCCTCAGGCAGGTTGATGCAGACCGCCAGCCTCTCCCTCATGCCCACGTCTGGGTACTGCGTCTGCTGGAAGGTCTTTTCCAGGGCCTGCAGCTGGGAAACGCTGAAGGCCGTACGACTTCGGCGCTGTTTCTGCTGGTTCCCGTAACGCGCCTCCAGGATCAGCTCTGGAGGACAGAGGTCAGAATTTGAACCCCCCCCTTGTGTTTCACCATGGGCCTCCCTGTCCTCTGTCTGCCTATGTTCATGGTTTCAAGTCAGTGAAACGCCTTCTAGACATTCGGTTGAAAAGTGAAAGTTTTCTAGCCGACTAGGACATAGCCGGTCTATATCCAGGTACAACCTGCTTAACCTAGTCTCATTTTCCAATTGAACTCTATAGAAAAATAAGTCAGGATAAGTCAAGTGATCCATCCATATCTACTGCATATCTAGCAGCAGAGTGATGGTTTGAGGCTTGTTTGATACCGCAGACCCTTGATGACTTACAGCTATTTAGCCAACCATGGGTTCCATACTATAGTGTAATTTACAGCTTAATCTAGTCCCACCCCCCAATTCCCATAGAGATCCATTCAAATAGAGTGTATAGTATCGCTTGGAAGAGTACCTGAAAATAAGATATCAAGAGTCTTTTGATATAATTTAATACCCAGTCATGATAGCATCACCTGTATACCTGTGAAATGTTCCAAAGAGGTGTTTTTTAAACTTTCCAGTCTTTTTTTTTGCCCGTCTCAACTTTTTGGAACGTGATGCAGGCATCAAATTCGGAATTAGCGTATATTTACAAAAATAAATAAAGTTGATAAGGTAAAACATAAAATATATTTTCTTTGTACTGTTTTCAATTAAATATATGTAAAAGGGAATTTACAAATCACTGCTTTCTGCTTTTATGTGCATTTTACATACTGTCCCAACTTTTTTGGAATTGGGGTTTGTATATGGATGATAAATTTACCTGTTTTGACCTCATATCTGAAAAGCGCTGCTTCCAGGCAATGAACAACACATTTCATATTAATTATGTAAATTCCAGGCCCCACCTTACTGTAAATCTTACCTGCCAGTCTCTCGGCAACAGAGAAAGTATGCACAGACGAGGCACTACCTGTGGAACTTTGGTAGCGGCCCGCCATCTGGTGGTGTAAATCGTAAAAAACAGCCAGGGAGTTTACGCTATGCAGTGGATAGTCAACGCTAGTGCAATGTGCTCCTCCACAGAAATACAAGGAATTCATATTGATGATGGTACAGCACGGCAGCTCTGAAAGACAAACGCACGTTTGCATGTCAAAATACAGAAAGCTACTGACACTTTATAAGCTACTAACGCTTATACTTTGTAATTTGTAAATCAACATAAAGTTTTCAAAATGTCAGTTCAGCATCAACACAGCATGTGTACCCTAATATGTAAGCGCAGGCTTACATAAATGATCAACATAACGTACATAAATCTCAATAACAATTCAAATTGGATACGCTGCCATCAACATTGGAAACGATTAATTAGCGAAAATTCCCATCGCGCCATATCTAATCTGAGATATGCCTACAAAATTTAAAATATATATATATATATTTGATAGAAGTCGTTTTGTTCATCCACCACATCCATCATCGTCATTCGAGTTGTTTACCTGAAAAAAAATGAAATTGTAGATCCTTGAAGACGCTGGTTGTTTTGCCTTTAGGCTCCAAGAAGCACCGTTTTTTACTCCAACTTCGGCTCTGTCCACGCACCTATTAGTCCTGAAAATTAGGCCTCAACCTCCTCCATCTCCGCTCAATTCTGTGTTTGTCTGGCTGGGATTAAAGTTCTTCGTGGCCCATTCTCACCCTCGACTATTTAAGAAGCATTAACTCCGGCTTCCCCCATCCATTAGCCAATAGAAAGAAAGGAATTAGCCTGGATTAGCTAGGATGAGGGAGAAGAGGGGGGTCCCAGGGCTCAAGGTTTTGAAACTATTGAACTTGGGAGATTATGCCAAGGATTCCCCCTCCCTCAATAAAGGCGCGTTTCATTCCCGTCCCGTTAAAACAATTAGGACAATGTGGCCCGTAAATCTCTGAGGCCGGGGAGATTAAAATAACAGCCTTTGATTGTCCCTGCTTCTCTCTCCATCTCGCCTCCTTCCCTTCTTTCTCCCACTCCCACAATTTTTTTTTTTTTTTTAAAACTCTGAGGGGGGTTTGTTTTTCAATTTGTTTTGCTAACAGGCTACTTATTTCGTCCAGAAACCGAAAGAAATACAAAGTTGACCTGCTAAGGTGCACATATTGAGGGCTCTCCATAAAGAAAACTTTGCGTTATACCAAATCAAATTAAAACAAATAATCGAAACATTATGGAGTTCAGAGAAAGAATACCACAGGCTACATATTGAATTGACTCGAAACACCAAATCTTTCTGGCTCTTTGTGTGATATTGACATTTAATATCAGTAGAACCAATATGCAGTTATTTTAAGGAATTTTTATTAAAGCAATTCAAGTTAAATACCTTGCTTAAGGCTATAACAGCAGCACCTCACCTAGAAATTAAACCAGCCAACAACCTTAGAAGAGTTAAGACCAGTTTCCTCACCATTGTGTTCCACTGGCAGTACTGCAACAATAACACAAAACTAGTCATGGAATGAGCAACAACTTTTTCATCACTAAGCAACCATGGGCGTGTCCCTCAGGAGGAGTGGTGTCCACAATGTGCAGCCTTTTTCCTGTCAGTATATATCTAGTATGTGGTCTGTACACTTTTGTCAGAGGGTCAGTGTGGAGACCATATTTACTGACACACTCTTAGAAAAAAATGTATGAAAAAGTGCCTTAAAAAAGTATATCACTGGAGTGATACTCTATAGCCAGCAATAAACAATCAATTTGTAGATTTTTTGCTTGTAAAACGTACTTATTTGTATTTGTGCCCAAATAGAACTTTATTGCACTTTCAGGGTACTTTTGGGAAATTTGTTCCGTAAAGAAGAAAAATGTACCTCCACTTTATACCTTTATTTCTGACAGTGCTGGAGCAGAAGGCCATGAGAGCGCACACAACTCTGTGCGCAACACACTGTCAGAGAGTTGGTCAATAACTTTTCTCTTACTTCTTAAACTCTACTCTGCCTCCAGCGCACGCCTCTGATTTCTGGCTCTGGCTAAACCTCTGAGCTGCACCAATAGGATCATCCCTGATAAAAACCTATGCTGGCTTCAGCTCAGGGGTTTAGAAAGACGCATTCCACTTGGCCGTTTCTGTGGTGCTTACGGGCAGGACGGCAAAGCACAGGGCTAAATTATGTTTCCCACGAGTATCAGTTGTGTCTCAGAGTTGTGGGGAGTGTGTGTGTGTGTGTGTGTGTGGGGGGGGGTTCTTCCTTTTTTTCACAGGGCTACCCAGCACCCAGATTGCCAGCCAAGCAGGGGGGGGGGGTTGCCAGTCTCCCCACATTGTACAGAAACAGGAACAATGAATTGTGAGTAAGGAAGCTCATAAGAGGAATCCCTTCACTCTTAAAACCCTGTAAGGTGTAAGACAGTGTAACTGAACATTCTAATGCTGATGTAACAATCACTACTGGTAATGGAAAGAAATGGATTTCTAGAACACTGACTTAGAATTTTAAATAAACTTTCCAAAAAAACCTACACTTCAAATGGTTAAATTCAAACCTTTACAGGTACACTGCTAGTGCTGTCCTACCAGGAATGCAGACCCGACAGTAAGCATCAGATTTATGACTGAAGGTACTGTATATCCATTTAGAGTGAGTGCCCCCAACCCTCACCACTACCAATCAGATGCAAGAAGTCATTAAAAATGCAAAAAAAACTTTTAAAAAATGTAATTTTCCACCTTTTTGACAAAGTGCACACTTGTTTATTAAACTGATATTTTTTTTGTTTGTTGGTGAGATTATCATCATAATCCTGGTCACCTGATCCACCTCTTTGGAAACCAGGAGACCAAGCAGTCTCTTGTGCAAGATTTTACATGCGGATATGTTTTCCATTTGCATCTGGACATTTAGCAATCAATGTCCACAGCCACTTGTTTATATAAATGCCTAATACAAGTAATAATGGGCAGCATAAATAATTGATTATCATTTAAATTCTTTCCATTTCTCAATTCATCATTAATATGTTTGTGGCTCAGAATTGAAGGCGCTTGTTCTGGCTGAGGCCCATAGCCGGCCGCTGGCATAAACGGTCATTGCAGTCATTTAGGGGCACAACCATCCCTGGGCCACAATTGGTGGGTGTCATATATGGAGGAGCACTTTTGGGGCCACAACATTCTTGTTTAGTGCCACCAAATCCCTAGGGCCAGCTCTGTTGAGACCTGCACTGAGGACACTTGTAAGTGGAGCCAGGTTCAGTTTCCATGAACAACAGCTTTAACCTGGAAACTGCAGCAAGGCCCGGTGCAAAGTGAACCTCCCTTGAGGCCTTTTTTCATTAAATTGAAATTGAACATTGTTTGGAGAGTTAGAAACACTTCAGTGAGTGCATTTTACGCCCCCCAACCTCTCTCTCTCTCTCTCTCTCGCTCTCTCTCTCTCTTTCTGCAGGAGCCGAATCAAAAAAAGATTATGACCAGAAAAATCTTGGGCTCCAACAGGTGAACCATGTGTGAAGGTTAGTCCTTTCTGAAACTATGCTCTGCTCACTGGTTACCCTCTTCAAAAAAACTTTGTCCCATCATCCCATTAATGTGGCGGAGACGACCTCTAGGAAATACACAAATAAGAAATGTGGAAAATAGTGGCTTTCTGTTTTCCATTCCCCCTTTTTTCTTTTTTCCTCAGTTTCTTGGCTGTCAAGCTATATTAGTGTCGTACAAAAATAAGTCATTTAGAAGAGGCTCTGCAGCACAGCCCCTGAACCCCATTAAAAGCCCCCGGATTAGAACCCCGGGGCCTTTGTCTCCCCTGCCCACAAGATTAGGGGAGATTTACTGGTTAAAAAAAGAAGTAGTTATTTCATGGGACTTTCATCATGAAACCTGGCCAAAGCTGTGTTGGCTGGGGGGGATTAAAAAGTGCACAAAGGCGCTGGTTGTGTTGCTCCCCCCACAAAAAAATAAACTCACTGCCTGCACCCCCCTCCCCTGCACCCTCACTACCCCCTCACCTCGTCCCCAGCACAGCATGGCTTTGGTTTTGCCCTAAATAGGAGATGTCTTTGCCTGTCCCTCCTAGTGGTCCACACCAGCTAACACCCTCAAGACAGATTGCTTTACTTTCCTATAACCCCCCCACCCCCATTTTTTTTTTTAGACAAATAGGATCTGAAACATTTCCAATTTACCCGCCCAACCCTTGCAAAGACTCAAAAGACATAACATATCCATGGCAATTAAGGATGCCTTAATCAAATAACCTGGATTACTGTAAGAAGTTGAGTTGTTCAAATAAATAACAAGTGCCAGTATATTACCTGTGGCATTGCAGCAAACCAAAATGTCGAAGCAAACTTCACGGTCCACCGATGCAAAAACACCCATTTTGATTCCGACTCAGATGCCTGTCATCTTTCTGCTGATCTGATTAATGCCCTCCTGAATCAGTGCATCCATGTTCAGATTGAATCTGCAAAGGACAATAAAGTCCCCTCTACTTAACATTTAATATATTGTCTCCATACCAGAGAGTTATCAATCAGTAAGTATTTAAACCTATAATAGAACATTTATATCTTTGCCATTTAGCAGATAGTATTTTCAAGAGCAACAACACGAATTACATTCTTTACATACGATCCATTTATATGACTGGATATTTACTGAATCAATTCAGGTGAGGTACACCACTCAAGCGTGGAGTTGCAAGCCCAGTTCCCCAACCATAATGCTACCTGGCCACCCCAAATATAAGATCTAAAATATTTTTTAAATATAGTGAAATAAAAACTGCAACTGGGTTGCCCTTGTGTAAATTTAATATAGTGGCATAAAACAGGTAAAACATCATCAAGTATTGCGGCACTTCACAATATCTGGCTCAATATACAAATGAGTGCCACTTAGATATATTTCTAAAATATATATACTTCTGTAAAATATATTTATCATTATAGGTATATAGAAAACACATATTGCAGTACATTTCATTCCATGCAAGGGTGAAACCCCTGCTTTAAAGAAAAAAGTGGGGGAAAAAAAGTCATTTTCCTCCAGGAGCCTGTTCAAACTGCTATCCTCTGAAAGATGTTTAATGTTCTTTAAATTGGTCAAAACTGCAGGGGGTTCTGGGAGGAGGGGGGGCACATTTACCCTTTTGAAAAATAGCTTATCTGTTGTGTTTATAGAGCCTGTTTAACAGATGTTTAAGCCTTAGGCACCCCCCTCCCCATCTTTCCCTCTTTTCGGTCTTTAATTGCTTATCAATAGTGGAAATTTGTATTGACAAGCACCTGTCAAGAGGGGAGCTTTGTAGTTGTCAGTTATCTAGCGAAGAGCTGCTTTAAAGGGAGGCCTCTCGGACACTGGCTTGATCGATCGGGACCGAACACAATTGAGAGCCTTTCAGGACTGCGGTGTCGGGACAGGGGGAGGCGGTGGGAGCCCTTAAAGGCAGGGAGGGGGCTAAAGACCTCTTTATTGGGGGAGATCGATGGGGACGGCTGCCCTCTGACCCACAGGAGAGAGGGAGATGGAGCTGCGGGGTCAGTGTTGGCCCCACTAAGCTTCAGAAAGAGCTGGGGTCCTGCTGTGAGCTCTGGTGCACTGACACTGAGCCTCACACCCACACACGCACACGCACCCACACAAAAAAACTAAAACGTGCTGTCATTTCTACATGGTGAAAACAAAAATACCCTTTAATAAAATCAGAGAGCACATGTGAATCGTTTTATCACAAGTATAAAATTGTGGATTACAGAACAAAATCAAGAAAAAATTTGTCTTTGTCCCAAACATAATGGAGGGAACTTACATGTACACAGTTGTACATACAAACATACATAGACACAACACACATATCTGCGGTCGCCCATCACCACCACCTTTCTCATCATTGCATAAAGAGTTCAGTTACTGAAAGGACACGCTTCATTCTCACATCCAGGTCAAGGCGCAAAGCATTGCGTCGGCCTGGGGAATTTCCCCAGGCACATCGGACATCAGACCGGATCCAGCATTGTGCCAGCAATTCATACATAATGACAGCATAATTCTGGGAATCTTCGAGCGTGCACTCAGTGTATCCACGTGAACTTGAAAAATTAAGGAAATAAGTGGAAAGGTGATGAAACGATCATTCCTTCTTCCTAACGCTAGTACAAGTAATCATAATTTTCATACAAATCATTCCAAATACCTGTGCACTACCTCTACTGTTCAGATTTGATCAAAATAAGCATAGACCTTTGTGACGATAGTAAATGGGCACTCCCAAAATGCCACCCTTACCACAAGTCTCCAAGACACAAATTAACCTCACATTATCCCCCAGGATAGGTCAAAGCACCAGGGACCGTGTCACAAGCCACGATCAATGTGTGAAACAGAGTAGAGATCAGCAGCTTAATTGGGCAACAACAGGCTTGCGTTGGGGGTGGATTTTAAGTCTGCTCGGAGACAGAGGTCCGAATTAATGACTGCGCACCAGACCACTGTTACGAGGTGAAGGCCAAGTGTAAGTGTGAGTGAGAGTGTGTGCGTGCGTGTGTGTGTGTGTGTGTGTGTGCGCACCAGTAAAGCGAATCATGGTTTTTGTTATCACCTCTAAATCAGGATTCCATTTTAGCCCAAGCAGCTAGGTGAGGTGACTTGTAATCAATTGCTTTTATTGATCAATTAAGTGCTGAGTACTAATGAAAATCAGTAGACCCTGTGCCTGTGGCTCTAAATTAACTTATGACACATTGCCCAACCTAACTTTCTTAGACCCGCTCTCGCCTAACTTCACAACTGGATGCAAAAACCCATTACGGTGCGACAATAACATAATGGAATATAATAGGATAAAGGATAAGAGACGGTGAACATCTCGACAGAGAACGAGCTGAGGGTGATCCTGTGATTTAGGGCCCCAGCCTGTGGAGCAGGGGGGGGGGGGTTATACCCCGCACCCCAGCATGGGGTCCAGAGCCCTTTCTCTGCTGCCGTGCGTGCTGGCCCGACCCCTCACGACCCTCAGCAGTACAAAGGTGATCAGAGTGCGCTGATCGAAATTGATAATGAGGAAGTCCTCTAAGCTGTTTCGCCCCACATGCTCAAATCTCAGACACACTTGATACAGACGAGACCCCCCCTCCCTCTCCCACTAACATTGTGCTGGTATTGATCCTGGGTAACCGGGTCTTTAATACCTGGGGTCTGCGGGACATCCAGGGGAAATGCGTGCTGACGGCTCACGCTCAATGGGTAAAGGCTCGGGCCCATGCTTCAGACAGGGAATAATGAGCCTCAGTTTTGGCCTTTTTCTTTTTTTGTTCTGTTTTCTTTGACGATTGAAACATCTGCTGGGAGGAGGCAGATCACGGGACCAAACACCTGCTAGAAAGCATCACACACTGTAGAGACAGAGAGATCGAGAAATAGATGCGCGCGCACACACGTTCTTGGGTCAGCCTTTGTTGCCTTAACATTACTGTAGGTGCTGCAGGGGAGGAGCCAGTTCCAAAAGCCTCCAACATTACCCAGCAAAACAAAAGAAAAGGGTTGCAACAAAACTTTTCAAGGAATGATTTTACTTCAGCAAGAAAATTAGGGGCATACTGGTCAACAGACATTTTCTGGCTCCACTAAAATAATTGTTTAAAAGTAGTGTTGGGAACACGTTTCTCGATTTTACTCGCAGACACAGCCGCACGTGCCGAAACAAGGAAGACAAAATACGGAGTATGCCGATTTGCAGTCTGTAGAAAGACACGCGCGCGCGCAGGCACACAAACACAAGCAGTCATACTTATCGCTTTGAACATTTTTGTATTCAACTTAGCAGCGTAAAAAAAACACTTTAGAAACGCTATTATTCATTTCCGTTTTTAATAGAAAAACGAAACAAAAAAATGCAAGAAAAAATAAAACATACAAAACAGAAACAACTTAACAGCATATTTACAGTGAGCGTTTGTCATCATTAGTATGACTATACTTTACATTAGATTTTACAGGTTACTCGGGAACGTTTATTAAATATAAATCATATGATAGGCTACCTGCATTTAGGCTATTGAACCTCAAAATGAAATGCCGTAAATGGCGTTACTCGTAGGAGGAAGGGGTATACCTGCGTAAACGAAGGACTAGATTTGCTCTATTAATAATGAGTGGAACTTAGCCTATCAGCTATTATGCAATTCACAAAACAGGGAGGCTGAGAAATGGCTGAAGACTGGAAGGCCTACCTAGGTGGCGCGTCTTTTCTGTAAGTCACGCGCAGTTGTTCAACTGAAAAACCCACATTACCTCAGAAAGAGATGCCATCCCAGGAATCTCCCGTGTTTGTGGTTCTGGCTTCAGTTTTGGGATCACCGCACGGTCAAGCTAACAAATATATTATGCCTAGAAAAAGCACTGCACTTCTGGTTACAGGCCTTAATAATGTAAACTATTAAAACGGTGGACCGACAAGTACTGCTAGCATACACGATCCACATGCCGGTCGCTACAGAGTTTCCTCCTATAAGTGTTTTTAATAAACTGAAAGAAAGAGCGAATAAAATAATTTGATGTGCTTCTTCTGGATAGAGATGCTACCGTACATTGAGTCATAGAAATGAATGCAGGCTTATTAAGGATATTCAAGTGAGGCGGTCATACCCCAGCCTAGTAACGGCGAGGTTTTTCATAGTGCAACGTGGGTAAAATACTTTGATCAAGTATTCAGCAGCAATACCCTGCACCTGAGACATAACATTAGGTGCTCTGTCGTTCACTGGCCGTCCAATTCCTGCCCAATGAAGAAGGCTGAAGAACTAGGCTATGCCACAATAACCACTATTCAAGTCTGTGTGTTACTGAACCCCTTTTCATCATAGTTAAACTGATTAAAACCAACAATTCCCACCTGTGTCCCCTGAACACAAGTTATAATTATGTCTATTAGAATGTGGGGAGAGAATAAGTATTAGTAGCGGTAATCACGCTGTACGTCAGATATCCACTTAATTGATTTCCAGGAAGGACCCATGTTTGTTTCCGTTACACCCATGACAACTGCTAGGGTTTGTCCATATGACAAAAGTGGAAATACTGCATCATTTATCATGACTTAGACCAGGTGGAAATGTATCTGACTTAAAGGAGTACAGTAACGCTCAAAATACTGTTGAGAGACCTTCACACTTATGGATATAGGGGTCTTAATTTTTGAGACAGTAAATCTCCTAAACAAACATACAAACAAAACAGAAATGCCCTGACATGATTTAGCCATTTTTCTGTCCTGCATTTCAGATCGGACTCATGTCAGCATGGCCCATTTGATTCAGCATAGAGACCCATGCTGGCAGGGAAACTAATCAAATGGATACCAATAGCAACGCTGAAGATAAAAATGATAACAATAATAATGATAAACAGAGAGGAAAAACTCTGTTCCTCCAAGCCCTCCTTTACAGAACACTACAGTGATTGGGTACACCAGGTCACATGACATGGTCAAGTGGGGATCGTAGGCATGACTGGAACGGCCAGGCATTGGCCAGTAGCCTGTTGGGACATTCGCTCTCTCACTCTCGCTCTCTCAGTCCCTGTCCCTCTTCCCATTTCACTGTCACAGTTCCACTCAGGTGAAACTCAAGTGCACTCGCGTAGGGCGTCGCAGGCTGTGCCCGACAGGCCATGTCTCCCGCCCCCGCTCGGCCACTGCGCTCTCTGTCCGTCTCTCTGCACTGATACAGGAGGAGAGATGGGTGGGGGGGCGGAGCTAAGGGGAGTACTGAGGTCATCTCTTGACCTTGGCATCTTCCCGAATTTTCCACATCATCAGCTGCATGCAGGCACTAGCATCCTCACTGGAGTCATGTCCCTCCACTGCAGGAGGAAAGGAGGACAGAGGAGAGTTTCAGTGTGTCTGTCAGGCATTAAAGGGCTAGTCCACCTCAATAAAACGAATCAAAATATATTTAGTGCATGTATATTACTATGACATATCACTGCAATTTTCCTTCTGGAGGATTTCTACATTTCAAAATATCACTTGGTGTGGATATCACATTTTGGAAGCTTAAGACCACAATTCCCACAATGCTTCACTTTAAATGGACCACTGAAATGGATTTTAGTGTTAGCAAGCTACTTTACTTTTCTGTGGATTACTTGTGGATTAATTTACACAAAGACGAAACCGAAGGTAGGCAAGTTTACCATTTAGTGAAGTTAGTTAGCTAGCTGTCTGATGGTGGTAAGCTTAGTTAACCTAGCTCACTGGTTCAGGTTCTGAAGATTAAAGTGAAAGCTAATGCTAGCTAACGTCAGATATAAAAGCTGACGTTATGTCAACTGCCACTGGCATTTTTCCACTTTCACAGCCGAGTGTCAGCCTGCTTGTGTGAGGGATATTTAGATTAGCTTTGTTCGTAGCGTTAGTGTCCAGTGTGTCAGCCTGATTGCGAGAGATAACGTTGTCGTTGTCCCCAGCCGAGTGTCAGCCTTAGCTACAAGCTGAAGCCAGTAATGTTTCTGTTAGCTATTTTGATTTTCTTAACTGTAACGTTAGAACGCAGCAGGCTTGTAGTTACCCTGGTGACAGTGCCGCGATGATGTATGGGAGTTGGAGGATTGAACGGCTACGAAATATCGGTGCAGGCTGTCTATAAATAAACTTTTCTTAATATTTAAACATGTATGCAAAATGTAACTATATATAATAAGAAGAAAACAACCTCAGATACACATTTATCCTGGTGATATTATGATACAAAAATTCAAAGCGTGTTTTACTGCCAAATAAAAATGACTCCTATCAATTTCGTCATTGAATTGCATTTTTCGGAGTTCACATCGTCCATGCCCATAGCAGCTATCACAACAGAGAAAAAGCTTGGAAAATTGATGAACATTTTCAGAAATTCTAAAATATTCGCCCAAAAGTTCATTAGAGTGGACTACCCATTTAAGCCATAGTCTCAGTGTCAGAGAGATCATTAGCATTAAGCCATAGTCTCAGTGTGTCAGAGTGAGATCGCTAGCACTAAGTCATAGACATAGTGTATCTGGGTTCAGTTCCTCACCATTGTCCTGTATGATGCGTTTGAGGTAGTCGGCCATAAGGTTGCGTAGGGCTCTCTTATAGGGCAGGCCTAGGCGATGAGGGAAGACTATAGCTGTGTCCACCACTGTGCTGTGGATGAGCTGGGAGGTGAGGGAGAGGGAGAGAGGGAGAGAGGGGGAGAGAGAGAGAGAGAGAGAGAGCTGGTTTCAGACCAGGAAGATGTGCAGCATGCATATCTGCGACATGTATATTCACACAATTGGTTTTGAATACAAAAAGTAGCACTGACAACTATACACTGATATGACAAAAAATATAGACTTTAAGGTTCAAAGTTCTATTGGCCACTTCATTTGTAACTAAAACATTGTAATAAATACATTTGCATTCTTTGTCTAAAGGGTTACATTTTTCCAAATAATAATTTGACCCAGGTCTGTTCACCAGCCATCACCCCCACGGTTCGGCCCCTATCTATAACGAGGTACAAGTCCAGGTGCAGGTGCCATTCCATGGGGTCCATTTCTCTAACTGTGTACCTTTAGTGCAAAGAGGTCGCTCTCCAGGCTGTGTCCAATCAGAATGGACTCTGCACTAAACATGTTGAGCAGCACTGCCTGGACGTCCCGCAGGGTGATGGTGGTTCCCTCCATATCCTCCTCTGTAACCCCGGAGAACCTGAGTTTTGTAACAATAAAATTAGCATATTTCAAGACACAATATTGCAGTTAATTCTCGAGAGTAGCTGTGGTGACATTTATTTATTTATTTTTAGTTTTTTTGACAAACACCCCTATCCCAAGAAAAGACTATTTTGTTTGCGCTGGCAGCCTGGTATATCACTAAAAATACTCACATCTAACTTTCGTTATCTCAAAACATCTTGGTTAACACTCAGGTCCAGCTTTGCTTTTCAAAAGGTTTTTACCGTGCTGCTTATACTGATATTAGAGTGGAGGAGTAGCTGGTCGTACCGCGTGTTATAATCCACCACCTTGCTATCGGGCTTCACAAAGGTGTCGTAGATGACCTTGAGGTCAGAGTTTATTACAGTCACTCTGGTCAGCTCCAGGCCCTGCTTTGTGTAGCACTAGAGAGACAGAGAGCCATGAAGAGAGACAGAGAGAGGAGGAGGGAGAGAGAGAGAGAGACAAGGGAAGAGAGAGAGGGAGGGAGAGATGGAGATACCAAGGTCACACGCATGTCTGAAACACTTCAACTCTTTAGATGCCGAGTAGCTGAGAATTTTCCATAATACAAAGTTACTAACCCACAAGTAAAGTCATATGAAAGAACAATTTTGTTCTGAATATTAGTGAAAATAGTTTTTTTTGCAGTAATTGTCAGTAATTTTACTTGAGTCTCTTATGATCTAAAAACAGGAGGAATTGAAGAGTTCAAATGTTTCTATTCAGGTGAAGTTTATTCAGGTATACATTTTTTTATCCTATAAGGACTGGCTGAGTAAACGTGTGAGTCAGACCAATATATTGCAGGCCAGAACCTTCAACTCCTACAGGCCTTGAGCAAAGAGCAAAAAGCAAAAAGGGAGTATGCAGCCGGACGGTGGAGACTAAGTCTTACTTCTCGACCTAATGAGGTGCTTGTCCTTGGTCCTGACATACACACGGTTGCAATCTCTTTTAGAGGGTATAAAAGATGGCTGTAAATAATGATATTTATTTTAGTACGGTGTTGACGCTGTCAGCAGGCGTGCTCTTTCTGCAGAAATCAAAACTCTGATAAGAGAAACTAAACCCTAATTTAATGTTATTGTAGTTTATTGATCCCCCACAGTTGGAATATTTTTCTTAGCTCAGGTTATCTAGATATCTCAACATTCAGAACGCACTTGTTTTACTCAGGTATGCGTCCTTACTGCCTTGGGAGCAGGCGGGGCTGCCCCTGTTGCAACGGATGCATTTATTTTCAAAAGTAATGAACAAACAACCCTCCCTTGGCTAAAAATAGCGTCAAAAATGTGAGGTGCTCATTGTGAGGTGGGGTTCATATCCATATAGAAGAAAATTTAAAAAACTCCAAGGCGCTTAATCTCCAGTAGAATAAGATCAAAAGCCTTTATTTTATTGGCTAGATCACGATAGAAAACTGCACCAACGCATATCGGCAACACAAGCCTTCATCAGGGTACATAATCTAGCCAATAAAATAAAGGCTTCTTAATCTTTTTCTACTGGAGATTAAGTGCCTTGGAGTTTTATTTATTTATTTATTTATTTTTCTTCCTTTTTTTCTTTCTTCATGCATTTATTTTGACTGTATTATAAGTGGACAGACCAATTATGCTTTAAAAAAATAAATAGATTTGAGATTTTCCGCTTTCACTGACCATTTCACAATCGAGGGCGTAGACACCTGCGTTTCCGTCAAGAGGAAGGGGCTTTTCGAAGGTCTTCACGTAGCAGTCCAGGGCCTCTTTACGACCGTCCTGCACGTGTTGCTGTTAGAGAGGAAGCAGACAGTTTCCTTTTGCGTTTAAACCAGGAGTCACAAATACTGCTGTCAAAGGTCTAAACTATGCTGTGAAATAATAATAATAATAATAGCAAAAACAACTTTATTTTTTTAAAAAGCGTTCATGCATTGTGTTCAAAGTGCTTTCCAAACAAAATAATAATATTATGTAATAACAATAATAAGAAAAATGCAAAAGGGTAGCTAAAATAAAATTAAGATAATTAAGTATAATTGTGAAAGAGATATTTTGATGAGAAAAATGCTGATGTCTGTATATTTACAAATTTGTGCTTCCTATTATTTTTTAAGTGTGGGACAGTACAATGCTCTTGGTTAATTTCTCGACCTTGCACTGGGAGAAATAAAATACAGTCATAGACCTATAGCTAAAGTTATCCATTTTCTCTTGGATAAGAAATTACCACAGATTAATCTTCAAGGTCGGGGTCAATTATATTTAAATTCAGGAAATTAATATAAATTCAATGAATTCATTGGAAAATGAATAGTCATTGCAAAACAGTTTTCTAACACATTTCACCACAACAGCCACAGGAAGCAGGACAGGTATGTGGACACAGGTAAGGGGATTACCTTAGCCACCTGGCAACCCGGAGAACCCACTGCTCCAGAACAGCAGCTGTACTGAGTCTCCCAGCCCCCTGGTACTGAGAATACAGAACACAGCCTTACCCGTTACACCGCATCACCATTTACACAACATTACCGTTTACACTACATTACCAGTAAGAGAGAGAGCGCCATCTACTGCATGCATTATTGTATACCATGGGAAAATATTTCTATGCATCTATGGTTATCTGGTGTATAAAAAAAGACAATCATTTCTAATAAAACATTTTTTTATTGCAATTTATTATTTTTCCTTACATTTTATTGCATTTTACTGTCACCGTAATGCATTTTTGGCTGCAAAAAAAATGCATGAAAGATGCTGTATAAATAAAGATTATTATTAGTATTATTTAAAAACATGTAAAGAAACAAATTTATTTACAATATTAAACAGGAATTCATTCTTACAGCCAAAAATAAATGAGAAATAAACTGTATGGTAGATCCATAGACCCTCGTAGCATTCATTCCTATGCAAATTAAATAAACTGAAGTCAACCGGACTGAACCAGAATGAACCGGCCAAACTCAACTAGACCAATCCGGAATCGACTGGATTGGACCAAACCAGATTGAACCGGACTGAGCCAGACGGAAGGCCCACCTCTGTACCGGCGCAGGCGGCCCCAGTGATGACTGCACTCCTCCTTCCTCACACAGTTTCCGTTTGCCGCGACCTTGTACTCTGCCCCACAACGACAGCACACCTTGGCGAACGCTGGAGAGACGGGCGAGGTGGGCGGTGAGGGGAGGGGTCAGCATGTTAGAGCCAAACATCCCTACAGTATACAGGAACCGCCCTCCCAATGAACCCCAGCGAAAACATGAGTGCGCAAACAAACTCACGGTCGACATTCTTCTTCTCGGGGAGGTTGTAGACCATGGCCCGGCCCGGCCGGTCGGGGTGCGGATGGGGGTAGCTGTGTTCCTGAAGCTGCTCCTCGGTCATCAAGTACTCCTTCAGCTTCCAGTACAACCTGGCGCCTGCAACCATCCGCCTCCATTAACATACAATTTAGCCAACGGGCCACATCATGCACACTGAAAAGCCACACCCAACAGAGCCCTTATGCATTTACATCACTGGACTAATGCAGTCGGGGAAACCAGGGGCCTGTATCAAGAAGCAGGATTACCGAGTAAAACCCGGAACCCTCCCAAAATCTAGAGCATGGACTGAAGTAAAAAGAGCTGTTTCGGGTTTTACTAAGTGCAGTTATCCTGCTAACTCACTAATCCTGCTTCGCGATTGTTACCACCATTTAGCCAACCATGGGTTTCATAGTATTTTACAGCTTAATCTAGTCCCACCCCCCAATTCCCATAGAGATCCATTCAAATGCAGAGAGGTTAAAGTATCGCTTGTAAGAGTACCTGAAAATAAGATATCCTTTTGATATCCTTTTATACCCAGTCATGATAGCATCACCTGTTTACCTGTGGAATGTTCCATACAGGTGTTTTTTGAACATCCCAGGCTTTTTTTTGCCCCCATCCCAACTTTTTTGGAACGTGTTGCAGGCATCAAATTCTGAATTTACAAAAATCCATAAAGTTGATCATATAAAACAGTAAATATCTTTTCTTTGTACTGTTTTCAATTAAATACATGTTTAAAATGATTTAGAAATCACTGCTTTCTGCTTTTATGTGCATTTTACATACTGTCCCAACTTTTTTGGAATTGGGGTTTGTATATTCAATGTTCATGACTATGGATAGCTGCTACGTTGTGAGAAAGATGTGCTTTGTTTGATCTGTTTTGTAGCTGCTTCAATGACCTTGTACGTCACTTTGGATAAAAGCATCTGCCAAATGAATGTAATGTAATGTGATACGATACAGGCTCCAGATCCTCATACACAGCCACTAATAAATGCTAACATCTAACATCAACAAATAAGCCACATCATACAAAGTGCTTTTCAGAGACCTTGCATCAATGCCATCGATCACTGGATTAATGCAGTCAAATGCCGTTTGAGTTGGGGAAACCAGAATTATTATCATATATATACATTTACTCAGGTGTTTCAGGTAGCCAGAAACTAATGACGGAGATTGATTTTGGATGCCGATGTAGTTTGTAAAATTGTGTGCCATTGTACGGTAGATGTCTCGCACCAGAACCTCCAGTGCTCCGTTAAGCCATCATCAGTAGGATCCGCTCTCGCAAATACACAAAATAGCAGTAAAATAATGGCAGCTAGTGTAGATCACTCACCGGTGAGCTTCTCCTCCTGGGGTTTGACTGCCCGGTTGATGGAGAAGCTGGTCTTGGCTGCTAGACGGCCCCCAAGAACATCCTCGTGTGATTGAGCCTTCCTATTGGTGCTCACCGTAGGGCTCTCTGTGAGGGGGGGGGGGGGGGTAATGCTTTCACTGACTCAACATCACTTCAGTATATGCAAATTTCACATCAACCATGCCTGTAAATCCCCAACTCGGAAGCCCTCGGAAGCAAAGTATGCCTAGCCTGCATGTATGTGTAGGCCATGTTTACGGCTATAGTCCTTGTGTGCCCACAAGTGTAAGTGTGATGGTGTGCCCGTATGCGTAAGTTAAGTGTGAGGTTTTGCGCGTTAGCGTAATGTGTTAGTGTGGCGTACTGACCACAGTCATATAGGTGTTGTGTGTTTGCGTAAAGTGTTAGTGTGACATACCACAGGCGAGGTGTTGTGTGTCAGTGTGACGTATTGGCTGCTGGTGAGGTGTATGTTAGTGTAACATGTTAGTGTGACTAACTGGTGCGGATGAGGTGTTGCGTGTTAGCGATACGTGTAAGAATGACATACTGGGCGCGGGTAAGGCGTTGTGTGTTAGCGTAACGTACTGGCCGTGTGAAGCGTTGTGCGTTCGCATAAAGTGTTAGTGTGACATACCATGGGCGAGGTGTTCTGTGTTAGTGAGACATACTTTCGGCTGGCGAGGTGTATGTTTGCATGACGAACTGCCACAGATGAGATATCGTGTGTTAGCATTACGTACTGGGCATGGGTCAGGCGTTGTGTGTTAGCATAACGTTTTAGCGTGACATACTGGCCGCGGGTGAGGGGTTGGAGCCACTCTTGCTGCGCAGCTTCTTCAGCGTGTTGACCGCCACGCTCAGGTAAATGCTTCTGCTGCTGCTGCGGTCATACACCACCTTCTCCTCCTGCAGGGCCTGAAAAAAACACAACCTCAACCTCAATGCATGCAATAACAACGCAGTGTAATGGTTGGATGAAAGCTTTTCATGTCTCATGAAGACTTTAGCACCACTTTAACACCTTTAACAAACTTCATCAAATATTGGGGTGGCAGTAGAGTATAATTGTTAAAGGGTATGTGCACCCACTGTCTCAGCTTGTCTCCGCCAACTACACAATTTTGAAAAATACTTTGTGGAGTGAGTGAGGGAGAGGGGTGGGGGCGGAGGAGCTTTGTCCATCGTCATTTGCACAAATTAATGTGCAATGTGCAAATGATTTTGTATACCTTAGATCAAACTGTCAAACTAGATGTTGCAGATCAAATATGAATCAAGATTCAGCAACTGCATGGCCTATTTCTCACCTCAAATATTTTCAGAAACGTATTTTAGTGGACTATTTAGGTGAATAAGAGAGTTTATGAACAGGAAACCACATTGTTCCGGTTTAAAAAAAACTAAACGAAAGGTCTAACCAATCAGGTGCCGGCTGTTTCCATTGTGGGCGACAACAATTATCTATATGACGTAGAGGTACCTCCAAAGAGGCACTTTGACATCACGATTAGGGCAGAAGCAGTGTGGGGAGCAGAAAGGGAATTTCAACCATTAGGGGCAGCACAAAGACACTTTTCTACCAGTTTCTTATGATATACAATATTATTTCAGAATTGTTGAAATAACAGAATGGATGAATAAGTTTCATTATAAGGTAGGCATACAAACACGTTTACAAGGGGGAAAAAAGTGATCTAGGGTGTATTTACCCTTTAAAGAGACCTGAGCTTTTACCTCAGTTGAAAGTGGAAATGAAAGGAGAAATTACAGGCGTGGTGCTGCTGCTGCAACTTCATACATTTAACCTGAATTGCTTCAGCAGATATGGATTGTGAAATTATCAGACAAACCCCAATGTCTAGACGATCACCTTACCATCTGGAAGGCGTTCTCTTCAGAGGGGCAGAACTTGAGGCACTCGTCAATGAAGATGTTGAGGTATCGCTGGCGAACGTTAGTGGGCACTTTGGCCCCAAATTCGGTAGGAATGATTGGCCGCTTCATAGTAGAGCTCTGAGAGGAAGCAAAGAGATGTGGGAAAAGGTCACAGCCAATCAGGAAATGGCACAGCCAACTGCACACAGCACAACGTCATTACATTTAACAGACCTTTTTTATTTATTCAGGTGCTACCTGGGAATCGAACCTGCAACCTTTCGGTTACAAGGCCAGTTCCTTAACCATTATACTGCACTGCCGCCCACAACTTCATGTTGAGCCACTGTGATTGGCTGTACACAAACAGCAGTACAGGCCCTCCAAAACAAAGAGGGCTGTATAAAATAAACAATAAAGATAATGAGCTATTTCATTCTATTCTTTTATTTTAAATACAATTACTTAGAGAAGCAGGGATTTAACTGACCAAATGACCATAAAGTTCTGAGGATTTGTTCTGAATTAATTATTCAATTTCAATTAATTCCACTGAATTGACAGAACAGAATTAAATGATATATATATTCTGAGGCTGCGATTGGCTGCATGTGAACGTGTTCATGTGTGCGACCGGGCCTGGCCTACACCCACCTTCATGGTTGGCATGTGTGCCACTCTCTTCTGTGCCACGGTGGAGGTGGTTTTGGAGAGGATTCCGACTGAGGTGTGCGCCTTGATGGACAGCTGACAGTGGGCTGCGCGGCTGGGCGGGGTCACCTGACTGCCGGCCAGCGTGGCGACGACGGCACCTGCGAACGCAGAGGAACGCTCGTCACCTGACACGGCACAAACGCCACTTACGAAATGACATTTCTTTTCTTTTTTTTAAGTTATGTTTTTAGGTCTTTAGAGCTGTATTTGACAGCAGTGTAGAGAGACAGGAAGAATAGAGAGCGAGAGAGGAAGGGACATAAAGGTGTGGCACGGCCAGATTCGAACCGCAGACACTGCCGCTCGCAATGAGAATGTGGATGGTGATGACACTGAGACACCCCTATGAAAGGACAGTTCTACAGTATAGAAACCAGCTGGGACACTGTCAAAGGAGTTAGGACAGACAGTCAGACAGACAGACAGACATAAAGGTAGGGTTCCCATTCCCATTCAAATTCTCCATGATCTGTTCAGTGATATTTTAAGGTAAACCATAATATTTTCAATATAAAATGAAACGTGCCCAAATCAAACCTATTGAATAATGACTGGGTGCTGAATCCCACAAGATATATAATGGTAGAAAAAATAAATAAAACGGACAGCACTCATCAACTATGTATTTATTCCATATATGTATAAAGCACAGTGCGCACAAAAGTTCAGCGTACAAAAGTCAGACCACACCACCAGTACTTAAATGGATCAGCCATATACCATGTGATACACACTACCAACTGGGAAAACATTGGCAATTAAGGCCAATCAAGCATTAAACATCAAACATGCATCATGACATTTTTTTATTTTACAAGATTGTCAAACCATCAAAGATTTTTTTTTGGTCAGTCAGGCCTTAAACTGTGGGGCTACTTCTGTGAGGTAGACACACATTGCATAAAAAATATTTTGTGTCCACAAACGGGCGCACGACACGTTACTGTAAACCAGTGAGCTATCCCCATTGTTAGCACTGCCAGAACATGGATATATGGAGTGCCATCAAACAGGAACGACAGCCAATCGTTTTTTCCCATTTTGCCAATTTTCAAGGATCATTAAAGATTTTCAAGTATTTTCAAGGGCCTGGAAGGGGTCGTACCAGATTTCACGGCAGGAGTTGATTGGCCAGGGCGGTGCGCTATCCTCTTCCTTTCCCCAGGGAAGGCAGAAGTGGGCATGGCCGTAGCTGCTTTCTTCTTGAATGCGGCAGCCAGCTGCACAGCCTGCTGCTGTGCAATCTGCATGCGTTGGTAACAGATCTCCTGCGCAGACTGTCTGCGGTACGGACGCACCACTGGTTTTGGGGGTTCTTCAACCTGAAAGACCGGGGAGGGGGGGCACAACATTCACTATGTTCACCCCTCTCGTGATGCCAAATTCAGCTCCACTCACTCCCATTCCAACAGGTTACATCTGAAAATGCTAAAGTTGCGGTCTTCCATCAACTCATCTACAGAGAATGGACAGCAATGGCAGAAACCTCTCCTAGCCAATCAGTGGCCACTTCAGTGCAGCAAAATGATGACAGAGGGTACAGAGGACACGACTTCAGAGGCTCTCGCATTCCAGTGGTGGCAGCAGTATAATTTTCTATGGACCCTTTTCATTGAACATTTCTTCTTGTATGTTGATTGTGTGCATTTAGTTTTGTATGCTTTTATGTTTTAATTTAACAGAATTTGAATGGCTCAAGGTGAACACAAACAGGCACTTTAAAGAATCACAACCAACAGTCTTCTTGCCATCTAGTGGTAAAACAATGTACTGCCTTTACTTTGTTGGAGCTCCTCGCTAGCTCAGCTGAGTAAAGAACACTACCATTACTAGCGCTGCCTGTAATAGCTTTGTGAGGCCATCTGAACAGACTGCAGCTACCAGTCTGTGGAAAACAAGGCAGAACTCTGTGGTAACATTCAGAATTATGCTTCTGATGACCCAAAATTCTGCATTCATAAAAAAACAAGCTTTATTGTAATTATTTTCAAGACATAGCTGTTCAAGGTCCTTAGATAATGAATCTCTAAAATAAAAAAAATTATAAAAATGTATTATGTCACATGCACATAATTTGGCAAAAGGCCATGGAAAATGTCAGAATTAAATGATCAAATCAATACCATTGTCAACACCACAACAAAGCTTTTTAATACTTCTAAGAGAATCTCGCCATCTGACTGCATATCAGTGCAATGACTAACACTTTTTAAATTCAGAAAGCAACAAGTTAGCTTTGACCTTTTCCTCCACATTCAAGTTGACCAATCAGAACATGCAGAATGAAAGAAGAATTTTCACCTAATTAATTAACAATCCCTTCAGTTTCTGCATTATTATATGATTTTTCCTATCTTTTTTTTTGTACAAATACAATGCAAAAGTCAAATTAAGTTTTCAGTCAGTGATTTCCTCTGATGGCTAAATGTACTGGTACACAAATATTACCCCTGTCATCACACACACTTTGGTGGTACGTGCTCCATTAACATAAACATAAATTTCACTTATGTGGTTCTCTGCATGTGTGTGCGTGTGTGTGTGTGTGTGTGCAAAGTTGTAGCGACTGGACCAGGAAGTAACTTATTTTGTCACATTATAAGCTGTGCACCTTTTGGCAGTTATAAAATATTATTTCACACTCACGTTTCCTTTGGTCATGAAATGCGAGACTCTCTTCTTCTGTCCGGGGAAGAGCGTGGTTAAAGTGCTCTCTGTGCCATTGTCCTCATCTGACTCTTTAGGGGCCTGAGAGGAGGAAGGAAATATAGAAAGAGAGGAGATGTGTAACAGCACACAAGTGTATATCTTGATAGCTGGGGACCAGGTGGTAGATACCAATCAATTTACAGAAAAATATTTAAAAATCAATAAAATATTTATTTAATCTACTCGAGACCTATGACTACTGGCCTGGGTGGAAAGCACCTTACATTGCTCAATATTATATCAACTGCATGCAAAGTAAATAAACTTCACAACCATCCAAACACCAGCCTCAAATACAGTCTAATCCTTACACATTTTACAGCGTGCACCAAAAGTTAAGATAATAGGCAAACATTTGCATGCAAGGCACTGGAAGAATGACATCCATGCTGTTTTTATTATTTTTTTTCCTAACTTTTAATCTCATTTAAAAATGTAGTAAATTTATACTAGAACCATGAACCAGTCTAAGTCACTATCAGGCTTTACTTTATTAGTAGGTTTATATAAAAAGGACCTACATGCACCACCTGGACACAACATTCATTTTGATAGTACAGGATCCCTGCGATCAATAATTGGACTACAGCAGTTCACTCCAGGCTCTTGTGATACAGATCCATTTGACAGTCAAGTGAGGTACCTGCTTGGCTTGCCTCCCCTTGTCTTCCGTCTTCACATCCTTAGACTCATTGAAGATGCGTAGGCATTCCTCCATAGGGTCTGACTCGTAGTCCAAGTCCACCTGCAGGTGTGTGTAGTCTGCATCGGCATCATCCTCACCATCGTCGCCATTATTTTCATCCTCAGAGGATAACGGGATTACCTCTTTCCTCTTACTCTTCGCAAAGCTTCCCCTTCTAAAAGCAGCTGCTGACTTTCTCACAACCGTCCCCTGCCCGTCTTCATCGTCATCATCTTCCTCTTCCGCACTCTCATCTCCAAACAGATCCACATGAGTCAAAGACCTCCGTTTTTTCCCCACTTTGTTGAGTTTGCCTTCGGAAGAGCTGCTGGTGCTGTTCTTCCTGCGGCGGTCTTCACCCCTGTCGAGCCTGTCATGGCTGCCGTGTTTCTTGCCCTTCTCACCTGCTCCACTTTCCAATTTCCCGTTCTCCTGCTGCCTGGGTTTGGAGGACTCTTTCCTTCCATGCTTGTCTGAAGACTTGACCTTCTTAACAGAACTACTGCCTCCCCCTTTCTCCCTTTGGCCAGATCCAGAATCTCCTTTCGACTTCTCAGTTTTCCCGCCTTTAGAGTCCTTTCTGGGGTCGCTCTTCATCCTCTTCACCTCCTTGCTGCTGATCTTGTCCACTGACTTTTCCTTTGCCCTGTTCTTCTCCTCTGCTCTGTTCTTCTCCTCCGCTCTGTTCTTCTCCTCCGCTCTGTTCTTCTCCTCCGCTCTGTTCTTCTCCTCCGTTCTGTTCTTCTCCTCGGTCTTGCTGTGCTTCTTGGACTCCTCTTTGCCAGGCTTCTTGGATGAGTCAATCTTTTTCCCATCCCCTCCCTTTTCCTTTAGACCTCCACTCTTTCTGGAAGGTTCCTTCTTTTCACCACTTTCTTTCTTCAGGCTGCTGCTCTTAGCCATAGTTTTTTTAGCAACGGTTTGGTCGTTGAGTGAGCAGGGTGCAGAACTGTCAGATCCCTCCGAGTCATACCATGTAGGGCTTTCCGCATCCCTGACCTCCGAGACCCACTGTTCCTTCACCGTACTGGCCACATTCTCTCCTCCTCCCCCTCCACCTCCTTTCCTTAAACCACTTTTCCCAAACCCGCCAATGCCCTTCTTTCGCTGCAGACGGTTGATGGAAGTGGGCCGGTATTCCGTCCCAGAGCTCTCGTCGTCGGACTCGGAGAAGCTGGCAGTGTACTTCTGCAAGTCTGGCGCCGTCGCGCTGACCTGCTGTTTGGGCTTCTTAAAAGTTGGCACATACCCTTCCTCTGTAGTCCGCTTACCCCCAACAGCCAAGGACATAAGCCTCTTTCTGCCCCCTACTCCACCAGCTCCCGCTGCTGCCGCACCCCTCTGCTCCGCTGGGCCCTTGGAGCTCCTGCTCCCGGGCCGGGCCGAATAGTTCGAAAGGGGATCGTATTCAAGGTCAGTGGGCGGTTTGGAGTTGTCTAGTGTGTACTTGTGCCTAGATGAGGAGGAGAGGAAAGGAGTTGGGGTAGGGACGGGTGGAGGACTGGAGGGTGGAGAGGGCGAACAGGGAGTCCGTACGGGCGGGGCTGGCTTTTTGACGGCTGTTTTAGTGACGGCAGTGGGCACATACTCGAGGGAGCTGGCGGACGGGCCCCGGCTGTCGCAGTCCAGCGTGTATTTGTTGGAGCGTGGGGTGGGGTTGTAGTCGGCGGCCTGGGACATCTGGTAGCTCCCCGGATCATACTCCAAGGGGGGTGCGGAGACAGATGGCTTGGGCCTCTTGGCGACAGCACTGGTGGTTGGGTCGTATTCCAGGTCCCCGATGCGCGATAGCTTCTTCTGCTCTCGCTCCACTTCGCTTCGTACGGCCTCGATGGCCCTGTTGACCAGCTCCAGCTCCAGGGCGCCTTGGTCCAAAGGACCCGGGCTCGACAGGTCTGACGCAGGTTCCCCATTCCTCGTCTCTCCAGGTCTCACTACCTCTGGGTTGTAGGGGTCATAGACTAGCTCTGGAAACAGCAATAAGACATTTTATTTTTCACTTTCAAGTTTTTTATTTTTATTTTTTTTACTTGATATAATAAAAATACAAAATATTAACTGGGAACAAATATATCAATTGACACTACAGGGAGTGTCATTGTGTATTGTTTAAGGCTGAAAAAACCTGGTTATATACACAACTACAAAAGCACATGAGGTACACTGTGCATGATATACTCCTGTTGACATATTTCTCATTTTTGATCAAAGGGAATGATTTTGTAAATACATAATTTGGAAATATATAACTTTGAAGTGAAATAGTCCCTGAAACTACAAGTATGCATTGCAGTAGGCTACTCCTTGTTGAGCATCTCAGTGTCATTGCATCTTCTAGTGAGGTCTACATCTGGCCTTGGAGATCAAGTCCTGAGGGCATAAGAGCTACGTTTCAAACAGATGCTGACTGACACGTGAAAATCTTCTGTAAAAATCACTCCCTTCAGCAAAGTAAGACTTGAACTGGAACAAATACAAAAAAAAATACGGAAAGCGCCAATGGACACGTCTGGCATCTAAAATTGAAGGGCTGTGATAAATGATCAATTAACGGGTGGCCTTATAAATTCAGGACCTGGAACTGATCATAAACAGAGATGCTCCAGGACTGTGCGAAAAAAGCAATGCACCAGTACTTTGAGTCCAAACGGTCTCGGTACTTTTAGCCGCAAATAGCTCACAGATCTCACTGCAACCATGGGCGATTCAGAAACAATGCTCGCGTTAGTTCAGGCGTCGTATATGCGTGAACAATCCAGATATTTTACTGTAAAAAAGAGCTCTTACACATCCATTAAAGTACCTAACTAGCTAGCTGTTCTCATTCCACACGATGAAGTTACAGAAAACTAAGCTAACGTTAGCAATACAAATAACTAGCGAACGTTGCAGACATGCATTGCGACACAGGGACCACACACACAGGCGCCAATTAACTTAAAAGTCAAATTCACCATTTTGTTTTGTGCAAGACTCTTTGGATTTCCTGTTACTGTTTGCGCTACAAGACGCCCGCCTGAGTTTGCTGTGCCTGAAGTGACAGTAGGGTCTGTTGCACCCATCTCCGTCCGTCTTCCCGTTACAGCTTTCGGTATAAAACGGACAGTCAATCCCACGGAAAAAACCAGTGGATCTCAGCATCCTCCACGCCGGACACTTTCATAACCGCTGAAACAAAACCAAATGATGCGAGAAGTACGTGTTATTTCAGTAACCTCTTTTTGTGGTGCTTCCGCCTACCCTTTTCTACATAAACGACAACAATAACAAGCGTCTTAGCGTCGCCATGTTTTGGTGGAGAAGCAAAGAAAAAAAATTAGGGGACGGCCCCAGCTGTCGCAATTTCAGACGTAATTGGGTGCCCAGACTATATGCCTGTTCCAAGCAGCTACATGTTAGCAAATGTTTGCCTATATTAAACCACTCCGTTGGTGGAATACATTGGCGTTTCAAACGATGCGGTATAGTAGATTTTAGTGTCTTCACAATTATGGATGCTAGGGTTCCACGTAAAGCTGGAGCTCTTCATGCCAAAAAAAACAACTTATAAACTAGGTTACTTAGTTTGGCAACACTTTGAAAGATATATTGTGGGAGCACCGTGTGCAGAACCTATTTACAATTTATTTTTGGTTTCTTTAACTAAATTGCAGCATATTGCTGTATTTACCATCGCGTGTTGTATTGTCAAAATTACATGAAAAAGCACGATTAATAAAATTATATGATGCAAGTCTGATGAAAATTGGTACACTAGTCTGTTCCCAAAAGTTGTGATAAAGCAAAAGCTATTCGCTAGAAAGGAGACTGTGCGTGTGCAAATAGGATTGCTAGAATGGTAAATGAAGAGAGCGTTTGAAAAGTTTTTATTGAAGACATTTACACCTTAAGATGCAACCATACATTTCCCACAATACTTCGGCTACTCGGGTCATGCCCTTTTTATAGGACTGCAACTATAGGCACAAGGTCCAAAACATTGGTCAGTAGTCTACTATACAAGCAATGATTGTTCACTACTTTAAATGTACTTTTCCCAACTCTGTTCAGTGTTTGTGATTGCTGAACTAAATGTGAAGATTACAGATTTGCATTCAATTGAGTCAGTTGGAAAATGTCCATTTTTATCTAGGCCATTAAGAGTTAAATAACGTTAAATGCAAATACTTGAATTTAAACTGGTGATGTTTGGTTTATGATAGGTTCCAATCCAGCATTAAAATTAAGTCCATTTAGACGTTCACTGTAGTATGCCTATTGTCCATTTCCTTTTCATTGACAGTCACCAAGTTGCATATAGAGAAGATGGAAGCTGCAGGGATCAGAAATGCTGCAATGAGTTTCTTCCACCCATGAACTCAGAGCAGATTTCACCAATTAGTTCAGCCTCCTGGCAGAAGAATTGTGCCAATTGGCAATTCAAGGTGATTAGAACAAAATACTGGGGAGGATTTGCTTTCTGAACCTGGATTTTCCACCATTGCAATAATTTTAGCAGATGCATGTAATATAAAGCAGGGGTGCACAACTTCAGTCCTGGAGTGCTGGTCTGCATGCTTGTTTTTGTTACAACCAATTACCTTAGTTTTCCCCAACAGCTCTATGAACTACGCTGGTTCAATTCAGTACTTGAGCAGAGTAAAATAAATATTTAGGATACACTTTCAGTCTGCGGCTGTAGCTTATACCAACGTCAGATCAAGATATGATCGAGCCAATTAAGAGGAGAATTTGGCACAAGATCCTGAAATGGATAGGCCTTGTGCACCCCTGATCTAAAGGAAATCCAAATATAAAGTCACAATAGGATGCAGGGTCACCAAGTGCCCCAAACCGCTTGGAAGTGCAGTGGCATAGGCTGCGTCTGAATCCAAGCCCCATCTACTGCATCCTGTGTATTGTGTACAAGCATACTGTATACTGCTTACTGCACTGTTTAGTGACATGCAGTATGCAAAAAATATCCTCCATACCATTATCAGCAAAAAACCGGAAGTATCACCCAGAGATTTTAAGTACACTACATTGAGAACATTTTGCATACTTAACTTTCTCATCCAGTGTACTCAACTAGCATACTCATTTGTATAGAAGGGCGTTGACTGACACAGCCATAGCCTCATCAACCAGCCTAAAAAGGTGCAAGGGTTCCACTCTCTCAGAACAAAGTGGAACTCTGAAAACTTGATCAGGTGGTGTTCTAGAATCCCACATCTGGCTGAATTCAGGTCTGGCATCAGTGCTGTGAACAGAGGAATTATTGGAAGAGATTAAACTGCAGGAAATAATTTATGGGGTAAAAAGGTAAAAGATCAAATACCATTCAGCAACAGTTGATATGTTATTTAATAATGGCATGTACACAAACCATTATAGAACCACTAGAACATTCCAAACCACAGTCATAAGCTCTTCAATATAAAAATAGTATTTTAACTGATCAAATTAAAGAGTGAAATGAATCAAGGCTCCTAATTAGGTTGTTGAACACATGTTTAACTCATAATTTTTTCTTTAAGCTTAAATGCAGGTTTGGCTCGTTATCATTTGCTTTGTGTTTGAATTCTTCATCTACCAAATGGTTAGTTTTAGTGGCCATGTGTTCATTTTCACCAATTAGGAGCCTATTGATTCAAATCAGTCTTTGAATGGATCGGTTAATCGTCTTATTATTGCACAATAAGGACAATGTGAACATGGGGTGTTTATTCTACATGGCATCCATAGCCATTTGATATAATGTGGCTTAAGAGGGTAAATAATTCCTCTAAACATGACAAGCACCTAATTAAAAAATGAACAGCTTGTTAAAATTCAGGGAATGCAACTGCTTGCAACAAAAACCAGCATACACAGGGGGGCCCCAGGACCAGTTTGGGAACCCCTGGAATAGACTTCAAATTCCATCCTTTTACATTTTGTCTACCAATGGCCAACATAATCCCTTTACGCCAGGTGTCCACGTAATCGAAAATGAGTTTTTCATTTGTGGAATTGGATACATGCTAAAAACAAATTTAGCACAAAATCAATTTTAAAAAGAAATTCTAGAGATCAATAGGCCGTTCAACATATCAATTTGAGTGCTCAGCAAGCTTCACTTAAGTGATACGCTTCCACGTGTCAACTACTTGGACTACATTTAAATATTACATTACATTATAGGCATTTAGCAGACGCTCTTATCCAGTGTGACACATACTTCTTATTACATGTATCCATTCATACAGCTGGATATATACTGAAGCAATGCAGGTTAAGTACCTTGCTCAAGGGTACAACGGCAGTGTCCTACCAGGGAATCGAACCTGCAACCTTTCAGTTACAAGTCCAGTTCCTTAACCATTATACTACACTGTATATTAAGGCATACAAAGCCATTGAGACCATTTAAAACATGCATTTAAAAAAAATAAAAAACGCATGACTGTCATTTTGTCAGTGTGTAGGCCTACCTACATGGGTTTTTAACAGGCGCCCGACGCAGCAGTAGTTTTGTAGGGCCATTGAATTCCACTAATTGACTACATCCTGCAGATTTCGTGTTAGCTACAGTTGAAATAAACTAGCCTAGTGTGATTCTCAGAATGAATTAAATGAAGCACAATACAAAAACGTAAATTGGGAAATTTGAAATTGCACACAAGTTAGGCGTGCTATCCAATTCCATTTAAAACTGCGCAATTAATATGCGATTGAATGAGTGGAGAAGAGGCATTGCGAAAAACAGGGTAAATTGTTCGCGGTTTCTTACCCCAAAATGAGGATGATGAAAATTCTGGGTATGCGATTCTGGCATGACACATAGCCAAGCCCGTAGAGCCGACGTAGTCTCTGCAATTCTGGAATAGTTGCTTCAATTTGCTGTCATAGCCTAGCCTACTTTGAAGCAAATGACTAGACTAGCTTATATGTTTATAAAACACTGACAGTTAGCTACCTCACACTCAACTAGCAGCGTAGGCTACTGCCGCTTTGATCAGTGCCTTCACACATTTAGTCTTCATTGTTACATGGAACGGAATCAACTTTGGGTACAACTCGCCATGTTTTCTAAGCCGTTGAATTTCCCCAACAGAAGTGGCCTATATGTAATAGTCAGCGATTCGTAGTTAGGTTACCAGGCAATTTGTATTTACAGTAAGTCTTAATTTATGACCAATCTGGAATAACAAACTACTAAAAACCGATACCACGGCAACTCTGACAACAATTTAGTAAACGGATCATAAAATTGACATGTCTAGGTTAGCAGAAAAAAGAGCAACCTGACTCTGGCTTTTTATCAGTTAAACCAATCACTCACACGTGTGGCAGATTAGTAGATTAGTAGCTAATCAAAAGCCAAAGTTCCCGGGTGTTAATAAAGCCATTGAAAAGAAAAACACTGGCCAGGCCTCAACCCCACATTTGTACACGGGTGTAAAGTAAAAACATTAAATAAATAATACATTTTCTAATAACATTTCTGCTGGTCAGGCAATGAATGAAAAATAAACAAGCCAAAATATCTACGACAATGTCATCCTCAAATCACAAAGTTTTTCTTAATTGGTAATCAGTTGATTATCAATTTAAATGATCTTACGTGGTTTCTTGTATCTGAATTGGCACAGTCATTGGGCGTGTTCGGACAAAAAATCAGTGCTGCGTGAACTAAGGCGGAAATGACAACAGGAGAGACTCGTTTGAGATGAGCTAGGCCTGCGCAGTTTTGACCACCGCCTTACCAAGCGCATTTCATGACGATTAGAATGTTGTCCGCTCAGGAAATCAGACTGTGCGAGCCACGGAAATATTATAGTAGGCCGAACAGTTCAAAAGCCGACGCCAACTAGACACCACATACCCAGTTGAACAGCCCGCGCCACCCAGTTGGATAGCTCGACGATACCCAATTTGATGTCGCTGACAGGAATTTACTAACCTCTCACATGTAATTTACGTAAAAACGAAGTTTGTAGGGTCATTTGAATCATAACGATAATAAAAGTTTTTTGTTGTTTGTCATTTTTCACACTGCAATTCCAAAGACATAGAACGATATTTTGAATAACTTAACTGATGTTTAGTTTAGGAATATGGGAAACAGTCATTGAACATGAACAGAGACTGATCTGAATGCAGACATGAAGGAGCAAACGCATTCATATGAATCACATTCATAAAATGAAAAGGCCTAGTTAGTTCAAAGTGCCGTTTTCTGGTATTTTTAAACAAATTTGGAATATATTTTAGTTGAAATGCAACAGCAAAAATTAAACAACAGGCTAAATATGCAATTTATTTAAAATAATAATCCCTGTTCTTTCATATACAGGTGCAGCTCAAAAAATTTGAATATCGTGGAAAAAGTTCAATATTTTTTGTCACTCATTTCAGAAAGTGAAACTCATATATTATATAGATTCATTACACATAGAGTGAAATATTTAAAGCCTTTATTTCTTGTCATTTTGATGATTATGGCTTACAGCTAATGAAAACCCAAATCCAGTGTCTCAGAAAATTAGAATATTGTGAAAAATACAGCGCGTGGAGAGTAAAGACTCAGCACTTTCATCAGCAGTTATGTACTACGGTCCTGGGGGCCCTCGCCCTGCGCCCCGCGCCTGCCCAGCGCCGCCGGTGCCCGGTGGACTGTGGAAGCGACAATTGGTGGGGGGGGGGGGGGGGGAGGAGAGAGAACCGCTGCGGCACGATAGGACCCCAGGGCTGTCACGGTCAGGAGCGCTGCCTGAGGAGAGGACGCCCGCCCCCCCTAAAGTACCGATTTGGGGGGTGCAGCGGTGGTTCTCTAGCGGTTTTGCTGGGGGGGGGGGGAAAAAAGAATAGGGGGGGGGTTCAATTACTACTAATTGAAAAAAAAAGGGAAAAATCAGAAACAAATTTTCAACAAAAAAAAAGAATATTGTGAAAAAGTTCAATATTGGAAACTCATGATGTCACACTCTAATCAGCTAATTAACTCAAAACACCTGCAAAGGTTTCCTGAGTCTTTAAATGGTCTCTCAGTCTGGTTCAGTAGGCTACACAATCATGGGGAAGACTGCTGACTTGACAGATGTCCAGAAGACAGTCATTGACACCCTCCACAAGAAGGGTAAGCCACAAAAGGTCATTGCTAAAGAAGCTGGTTGTTCACAGAGTGCTGTATCCAAGCATATTCATAGAAAGTTGAGTGGAAGGGAAAAGTGTGGTAGGAAAAGGTGCACAAGCAACAGAGATAACTGCAGCCTTGAGAGGATTGTCAAGCAAAATCCATTCAAGAATTTGGGGGCGCTTCACAAAGAGTAGACTGAGGCTGGAGTCGGTGCATCAAGAGCCACCACGCACAGACGAATCCAGGACATGGGCTACAAATGTCGCATTCCTCGTGTCAAGCCACTCCTGAACCAGAGACAACGTCAGAAGCGTCTTACCTGGGCTAAGGAGAAAAAGAACTGGACTGTTGCTCAGTGGTCCAAAGTCCTCTTTTCAGATGAAAGTAAATTTTGCATTTAATTTGGAAATCAAGGTCCCAGAGTCTGGAGGAAGAGTGGAGAGGCACAGAATCCACGTTGCTTGAAGTCCAGTGTGAACTTTCCACAGTCAGTGATGATTTGGGGTGCCATGTCCACTGTGTTTTCTGAAGTCAACAGTCAACGCAGCCATCTACCAGGAAATTTTAGAGCACTTCATGCTTCCTTCTGCTGATGAGCTTTATGGAGATGCTGATTTCATTTTCCAGCAGGACTTGGCACCTGCCCACACTGCCAAAAGTACCAAAAGCTGGTTCAATGACCATGGTATTACTGTGCTTGATTGGCCAGCAAACTCGCCTGACCTGAACCCCATAGAGAATCTATGGGGTATTGTCAAGAGGAAGATGAGACGCCAGACCCAACAATGCAGACTACCTGAAGGCCGCTATCAAAACAACCTGGGCTTCCATTACATCTCAGCAGTGCCACAGGCTGATCGCCTCCATGCCACGCCGCATTGATGCAGTAATTCATGCAAAAGGAGCCCCAACCAAGTATTGAGTGCATAGAAATGAACATACTTTTCAGAAGGCTGACATTTCTGTTTAAAATATCCTTTTTTATTGATCTTATGTAATATTCAAATTTTCTGAGACACTGAATTTGGGTTTTCATTAGCTGTAAGCCATAATCATCGAAATAAAGGCTTGAAATATTTCACTGTGTAATGAATCTATATAATATGAGTTTCACTTTCTGACATGAGTGACAAACTATTGAACTTTCACGATATTCTCATTTTTTGAGCTGCACCTGTATATTCTGCTAGCTTCCACCTTGCTCTTGTGTTCTCTAGCCTGTGTTGTCCAAGCCTGAGATGGCCATGGGTGGGCTACTCATTATCAACCCATAGCTACGGTTTGCCCGTATAAAATATGGGTTTCCACCTTTTCGATAGTTTGCGGGCGTATAAGGTTATGATACGGGAAATCTAGTCTATTTTGTTTTCAAACGTTTTCCAACATAATTCATTCAAACGCAGCAATCACATTTTATTTCTCCCTCTGCTATTTATAGATACAATGTGTGTGTGGCTGTGACGGACATGTCGGGGTTGAGTGGCTTTTATGGACAAGTAGCCACATGTAGAAGGTACGTGTTCATGGCCTTGTTGGGGTGAGTCCGAACATCATGTCGGCCAGTGCCCCATGTGTTAGGAATCTTCAGTCTTTTCAGCTCAAATAGAATCGGCTCCTTTCTTTGTCTCTCAGTCCATTCCTGATCCATGGCACATTTTCATTATTGATAATATTATAATAAATAATTGATATGCCTTTCTTCTGTTGCTTTTTCGGTACAGTGAACATTGTGTGATACAGAAATGGTTATGGACACACATCTGTTCATAGCTCATTCCAGCAGCATTTCCTGGGAAATTCAGTCCACGTTGCACAGATAAGGGTGGGAGGAATTCTTGTCTTTCTCTCACTCAAAACCTTTTTAAACCATTTTTCCTCATCAAACACAATATGTGCATTTGTGAGTTGTATTCAGTTTGTGGTATTTTCTGGATGTAATGTATTGTACTATCCCATTACAATGCCCCAACCTTGAAATGCTGAGAAATTATATCACTATACATGGCTATAAAATAAGAATATGGGCCAAAGTAATACCAGCCTCCTCTTCATGCATATTCAGGAGAAATGCTTTTACTATATAATAATAATCAGATGCAAAACTACAGACGTATACATGTATATGAGTGAAATGCAATAGGCTTGTGTTATTCAAAATAAATGGAACATTTATATTATGTTCAGAACAAGGAATAATTATTCTGTTTCTCAAAAAGAATGCACTTCCTATTTTGAGCTCAGGTGCACCAAGAATGGGTTTCTGTGCGCTTTGCGCCATGCGTTTTGCACCGTGCCACGCGCTTTGCGTCGCGCGCTCTGCAAGCTGGGAGCGTTGTTTATGCCCTTTGAGCTCTAGTTCAGCTGTTGTAAAGGTATGTTCTCATGCCACAGTTTCTAATGACTCTTCACACTGACGCCATGTAACATTTACAGTGAACCCATGAAGGATGAGGGAAATGGTGAGATTCAAAAATATGCCTTGTATCTTCTTATATAGTTCTGTGCTTGTATCGTGAAAAACAGCGCCACCCTTTGACTTTTAAGAGGAACTTCAGTGCGGCACAGTGTCTGACCACTTCACTTGACCATTGGATATCAATGGGGAACTTTATAAGACATGATTGGATAATTGTGGATTATGACGTGTTTTTGAGCCCACCCGTGAAGCACTGCCTCACTAAAGTATTTAATAGAGTTCCAATCATGCGTGTTCTTGTGGGCCTTCTCGTCCTGATGATTGACATAATGTCTAACCATTCAGAACACGAGTTCAGCTATCCAGCAATATAATCATCTTCACCGCCAATTTCAAATAGACCATTACTGTGTTACTGTATTAGAGAGCGAGAGAAAGGGAGCGAGAGAGAAATGTATTCCATTTTTATGGTTGTGGCGTTGTCAGTGGTGATTTGTATTGTAAATAGTTAAATTTTTGATTGTGTTGTGGTGTTAATAGCTAGCTAATTGCTAACGTTAGTGATTTAACTATTGCCTCACGTTAGCCTAAACTCTCACTTTTTAACGTTAGATTTTACCATTTAATTTGGCTACATTTGAAAGAAAATTTAATCTGAATGTAAACATCCTGGATCGGATTCTGCAGGATTAACGTAACGTTCTTTTCAATCTTTAAACTGTGAAGAAAGATTGCAAGTGAAGGCGGATGGGAGACCGAAGCCTCCTATCAATCTTATCCAGTGAGTGGGCTCGGTAAGTCAGCTTTAACGTTAAATGCTCGTAGTAGCCTACGTCGAGGTGGATTAGTTAACGTTACAGGCATCTTGCTAACGGAATCGCATGTATTGCTGGCCATGTGTGTTGTTTAAAGGAAAGCCAATTATTTTTTATCCAAGTGGGTTGCTACAGGAAAAGTTCAATGTTTGCGAGAGATCGCTTTCATAACGCCCATAAACTGTGTTATAAAAAGTGTTTGGCAGTTGTAGTTCACAGTAAAGCAGATTCTTGGTACATGTGCAGTCATTTGGGGCTATATCTCTGCTCTCACTACAGGTAGAGAGTTGGCAGAGTTCATTTTAATCAGGAGGAGAGCTACTTTTCTACAAATCAAACATAAGTTTTTGGTGGAATTCCCCTTTTACCAACTTTCACACCATCTCTAAACTTGCACTGTATTTTTCAGATGCTATGTAGGAATAAACCCAGAGGGGCACCAAGGCCGGATGGGACAAAGTGCCTTCCAAGAAAACTGGTAACGTCGCTCATAAGAAGACAACAAAAGTCACTCACTCACTCCCCCCCCCCGGCCCTCATACACATACACACACGTACTTGGAAGGTTTTGGACAGTCACATTCTTTTATTTTGATAATGTGTCGTGTCTGTTGGTGTTAAGAACTTGCATGGTTTTGGACACACAGCCTCATATTAGAAAAACATTCAAGTATGTTAATTTGTTTATGCTGATATCATTTGAGTGTTTCTTATGGTTGTATTACTTAACATGTTGGCACTAAAGCTTTGACTCAAGTGTTAACTTGACTACAAATATCAACTACATTTTTTTTGGTTATGACTAAGTTCATTTAAGTTATTTTGCCTAAATGAGCAGCTTTGTCTATTTTTTTCCCCATGTACATGCAAATGATGTGCAAATGTTTTGCAAGGGCAATCAAGACTTTCTTTACAATAAAGCAAGAAATGTTTTGTAAGATGCACTTAGAAGCTGTGTTTGTCTCAAATTGTTAAGTCAAATAATTGAAAAGGCCATGTTTAGTTTCTTCACTCAGGTAGGACACTGGGTTATTTTGGGAAGATTTACAAGTTTTCCATAACTGTTACCATGACAGTCATTCTCTTAACAAAATTGGCTGTAATCCAAATTGCCACTATTAAAATACACATAGATGTTTGTTTACCGTAATAATATTCAGCTGTTCTTACCAGTAGAGAATTGCAAAAACAGCAATTACCTGCTAACCTGTTATCAATATTTAGTATAATAAAACAATCCTTTCACTGCCCTGTCAGGAGGGGTCAGGACCATTCCACTACACATAATTCTATCTTTTTTCTAAATAGACACTACATTCCAGAGTCTTGTATAACTTGATTTATTATAAAAGGATATGCATGAATATACATACCCAGGCTGAACGGCTAGCACACGTAATTAAAAAACACACTCAATCACCTGGTCCAATCTAAGTGTCAATCGCATGCATTCCCACGAGACGTTAAACAGGTCCGTTAATGACAGAAACAAAACATAACAGCAGCAGCCATGAAAGTTCAGATAACCCCTCCCTCTTTTATGCTTTTCTCAACCCCACCCAGTGTGGGCTTAAAAGTTGGGCTCCGCCCCCCTTGGAGATATTTTTCACGGTCAACATCGGCCTCTGCTGGTTTTAATTAAGCATTACATATGACCCTTATTTATATGGTAGTTTTGATGAAATGCCATGATTTAATTGTATCCGAATCAGCCTGGTCATGGTTTGACCATAGTAGTTCAATACATAATACAATGCTATGATGGGTTAAATAATACTAACTATAAGCTTTTTCAATGCTATTTTCCACAGGTGGGTGCTTTATGAACCAAAGACATCTTTCTCTATAACATGACAATTTTTTTTGTAGTAATATAGTCCTCAATACTAATGTTTGAAAAAATAAATGTTTTCTTTGGATTTAAGAAACTATTCATTCTCGAACTCCACACACACACATTTCCAAGGCTAGGGTGCTAGACGTTTTAACGAGCAGGCCCCAAGGAATGTTAGGGAGTCACTCTTGTTATCTCTTCAGACGGGCTAGAAACAAAAGAGGTGTGTGTGTTCATCTGGTTGCCTGTGTGCGTGTGTCCTTGATTGTGAGGGCGTATATGCGAATACAGCTATTTTGCAATCAGGCCCCCACACTGCCTGCCACTGCTATTGGTAATTTCAGACCAGTGCACCCAGGCTAGCTTCTCTGGAATGCTGAAGGAGTACGTCTCCTCTTGCCTGGATGCCTCTAACAAGGCTATCAACTAAAAAGTGTAAATGGATCTATTTCCCTGCGTGTGTGTTTGTGTCCTTGACTGTAAGGCCACAGATGTGTGATGTGTGTACATTTGGGCCTTTAGAGCTGTTTTTTTGTAAGACACCCTAACACAGAAAAACATCATCTTATTAACACAATTGTTTCATATGGTAGGCCCTACAGTGGTTTGTAATGATGTATAATCTATATATTTTTTCACTACAAGTATTATACTGTAAAAGTGTACTTTAATAATTTAAGGTTGTATGCTGTATTTATAAAAGATGGTACAAACAAAATTTCTGCAACAGTAAAAGTTAATCTTACAGTAACCCTGCTGCCAGCTCTTCACTGTTTTTTTTTTTAACAGCCACAGCAATATACATAAAAAGCAACAAAAATATTATTCTACATTCCTATTTCCTGTTATATTTTTATCCTGTTCTACTATACACAGCATTACACAGCTGAAAGAACACTTTAAAAAGCCTTTCGAAAGGATTTTAGAAGCAAGTGGAGAAATGTGAGAGTGCTGTAAAATAACACAAAAAAAAAAAAAAAAAAAAAAACAATTCAGAAAAATGATTCAAGTCACACACCAAAAAAAAAACAAAAAACAAAGTGGAAAACAAGCTGCCTACACAAGTGTCGTGTGTGTCAACAGGGCTTTACAAGCCTACACAACACATTTGAAACAAATAAAAACACGTTGAACGTTGCGGCACGGTTACTAATTAGCAGTAGAGTAATTTTTGGGATGAGGATGATGATGGGGGGAATGAACATCTCTTGCATTATTTTTTTTTTTTTTTTTTTTTTTAAATTTTCTTTTCTCTTGGATCTAGCTAAACTTCTCCTTCTATGGATATATGAGGACTGCCCTGGGTGGCGGCGGAGGGATGGGTAGGTGGTGTCTATATCTGGATATATCTCGAAAAAAAAACCGGTAGCGAGCAGCAGCAATATACGGTGTCTAGTTTGTGCGTCGGCTTTTGAAATTTTTGGCCCTACATAGTATGTGGGAGTGGAGGGGGTGGAGAGAGTGAAGAAAGAATGTTGGGACGCACCCCCATATAAATTTTTTTTGTGTGTGAGGAGACGCTCCTGGTTTTTGATCAAAGCATTTCAGGTTCTAGGCATTTTGCTGTAGCAGTAAAAAAATTAAAGTTCAACAGGATGCTGGGATATATATAGCCAAAATAATTTAGTATAAATCAAAGGAAGCTGTTACACAATACCTGTGTGCAGTTCTGGGCACCATACTACAAGAAACATCAAGTAAAAAGTTCAAAGAAGGGCAACTAAATTTGTTCCTGGTATGAAAGATAAAAGTTATGAGAAAAGACTTACGATACTTAATTTCTATAAAGGAGACTTAGTGGCGATTGGATTGAGCCTTTTATACTCATAAAAGGGATTAACAAAGTGAACTACAAGAGGTTCAGGTTGAGGTCATTAGAACGAGGGGGCATAGGTCGAAATTAGCAAAAAGTAAATTCTGCACAGACATCCAAAAGTATTTATTCACACAGAAAGTAGTTCCTGTGTGGAACAGCTTGCCAGGTCATGTAGTAGAGGCAGGTTTTCAAGACCAGGCTTAGTACGGTGCTAGATACCGTTTAGTTTATAGTTGATTAGTTCCCTGAGTTTCAGCCAACATTTTGTTGTGGGTTATTGGTGGAGCTGGTAAAACCTGAAAACCCCCCGAATATGGAACAGATTACGACACAAAAACACATCCTCAATTTTTGTCGTATCACAGGGGCCTGTATCACGAAGCAGGATTGTGGAATTAGCTGGATAACCCGGAAGTGGACCTGGAGTGAAACCCGGAACCCTCCCAAATCTGGAACATGAACTGAAGTAAAAAAGCGCTGTTCCGGGTTTTACTAAATAAATACTCTGTATTCACTGTCAAAGGAAAGAAACAGAGAATGTCTGAACCATCTCGACCAAACCTTGCATCTCCTACCTGAAGCCCTCAGTTGACACTGAAATTTAGGCATACTCCAGAACAGTGGCAGTTTTTCTACGGTCTATGGGCAAGATGGAGGAACAGGGTTGCCAGACTGGGGGATTTCCCCCAAAGTAATGGAATTTAGAAAAACTCCCAGAGGAAATTTCTGAAAATGAATGGTCTGAGGGTCAACGATTGATGGAAAATTTTCAAAGGTATGTAAAAACAAAAAGTCACAAGAACTAGGCCTACTTGTAGTGAGTGCCATCTCTGAAACAGGTGTTGGGTTTAATTTAACTAGTGCAAATGACAACAGGGTGTGTATATGTAAGGTTGTTTTTGTGTACTATCTGACCACCCACCACATACATACATAACACTTCTAAAAATTAAAAAAACAATAACTCAGAACACAGATTAGAGGGCAAACGGATTACTTTGATAATATACAATCTTGCTGTTTACCTAATTTAGTTGTTTATGAGTATAGATTTAAAGGTGTTTATTTAGGATTATAAAGATTAACCTGCATCAGGGATTTTATTTCCTGAGGGAGCTTGCGAGAGTTCATTCGAGCCCGTTGTCCAGCAGCTATACATGCTTTTAAACACCAGAGGGAGCAAAACACATGAAATTCCGGATTGGCTCTATTTTGACACATTTGTCAGAACAGTCTGCTCATAATCCGTTACAAGTGGTGTAATTTAGCAGTCCAGAATTAAAATGGCTGAATAAGAACGATCTCTGTGTGCTCCTACTGTTGATAATGGGAGATGTGGGTGATGTCACGAGAGACATGTGAACATGTGACCAGAGCGGAGCCAAATCTGTATTTGAAACATGTTAACCCTTTTGACACCAGTAAAAATCGTGCAGATGACAGAGGTTAACTGAACTAGAGAAAAACCCAAATTCTCCATTCAGTCGAGTGCACGTTTGGTCCGAGTTTCGTATATAAATGATCTGGGACCTGTAGGAGCGCACGCAATTTTTCCGCTGTAACCATCTTTCGTCAAGTGTTTAAATTTTAATTGTTTTGTTACACAGGCCGGTTTCACCTCCCCCACTTTGTAAGCACATGCGGAAACCAGCCGCTATGACCCGCCACACTGCGGCGGATCTCCACGGAGGTGCTGAGGCTGCAGGTTGCATTGGGTTGCATCAGCCTGCCGTTGAAACAAGAGCGCTCAGTAGTTCCAATTCAAAAGGACACATTCAGCACTATTTTTATAACTCAACATTACCAGCACCAAGTACAAAATCAGAAATGTGATTTCCCCCACCACATTGAGGTTTGCCCGGTCTTGATTTGGGGAGGTTTATTCCTTACAGTGCAGATTTAATCAAACTTAACCTCAAGTTATACAGAAATAGACACTGGCAATCGATCACAGGCAAGTGAACATGCTGGAGCAAAGTGACAAAATGGGATGTTTATTTGAGCTGGCTGGAAGCTTAGTTCTGTGAAGATGGCTGCAGGGAGAACAACCACAGAAGGACCTTAAGAGACTTGTAAAACACACCAAGGGTTTTAAAAAGGACAACATCAAGAGGCAGATAAGTTGCGTTTTGAAGAATTTTTATTAAATTTTTTTTTAGAAAAAACAATACAAAATTCTGCAACAGTCTTTATGAAATTTATCTGAGTGAACTGCCATCAGTCCCACGGTACAGTTTAAAGTGCTTTTTCCAAGTCATTGCCTTTAGAAAGTTTCATTTTCAGAATTTGGCCCCACAGGGGCACTGGACTGACAGTGCTTGGGGGGGGAGAAAATAAAAAAGGGGGGCAGAAGATCCCCCCCCCCCCCCCAAAAAAAAAGAATGGCCTTGAGACTGTCAGGTATCACAGGCAGAATTCACATTAAATAAAAATAAAAACTTTTTTTTTTAAGATTTAAAAAAACAACAAAACAAAAAAAACTCCCCTCCAGTTATCAAGCGCTTGCACAACACCAGTGCTTCAATCATTTCAATGGACTTCCTGGATGATTTATAATGCACTGGGTTAACTTAATAGGGGATTCACTTTTAAAAATGGGATTCTCAATTCAAGGACAATGCAAAACACTAAATGGAAATATTAACTAAGGAGTTTTGGCATTCAAGGAGTGGAGCTTTCCGTACTTTTCCGTTTTCAATGAACACCAAAACATGAACATGAGCACAGATGTATCCTTATATAGATTATATCATTTTCATAAACTGGCCCATTCCTAAAACATTGACCAAAAAATTAGTGATTGGTAAAAGGAAGAGGTGCCACTTCTGAGAATTCTCACCATGTACAAAAAGGTGGCCTGTGCACCACCAAGAACCCAAATTCTTACACACACTGGGCAGCACCTGGGCCAGGAGGGCTAAAATTGGGAGGAAAAAAGGGAAAACTTAATAAAATGAAATTCTCTTTTCAAAACCAAAGACCACCCAAACCCCTCTTGTGCCTTGATTCAGTTTAGCTTTAGTTTAGATTTTTTGTTGTTGGAACAAGTTTTAGTTTCCCAAACAAAATAAGAGGAAACTGCATATACAATTCAAGTAAGTCTTACTATAAGACATAAAAACTCACAAAAGATGCATCTGTAAAAAGATTACAAAGATTACAATCTGTGTCCCATTACCTTCATAATGATAAACCAGTGAGAAGGATGTTTTTTTTCCCATGAGTACCATATAGGGATTTCAGCAGTGGCCTTAGAAATGAACTATGTTACAGTTTACAAATCATGTGAGCGTCCAAGCCATGTAGCTCCACGCAGCATGAAGTACTCGGAAACTAGCCTAGCGAGATGCTCAATTATATATACGTCCACATTCTTCTTTGGCAATAGGTTGAGACACTCATCTGAGGCATTTTGCCAAAGAAAAAAAAGAAAGAAACATTGCCCAAACCATTACATCCAAGATGACTAAAAACATGCCCTAGCTTTTATTTAGCTTCTGCAATTTCGGCTTGCTCAACATTATCATTTTAAAAACACTTGTTCACTTTCTCCCTCGCTCTCTCTCATATGCTCATGTCACTTTCACAACCACATGGACACAATTCAAGATTGCAAACATAAAAAATTATTATTTTTTAAAAATTTAAATCTTGAAAGAAAATTTAAGGAAACATCCGGTGTTCCACTTGAATTTAAACGGCACCTGCTCTACAATAAAGATTTAAAATAAAAGCTCCATACAGCCATAAAACAGTGGCACAGTTTGAACTGGGAGTTACCCACAAACATATAAAGTAAACAGTTTTTTAAAAAGATCTTTCATATTCATACAGCTACATTTTCGTTGGAAGACCAGATTTTTTTTTCTTTTTTTGGAATGTTTTTCCTTTTTTTTTTTTTTTTTTTTTTTATGTTGAAATTGAGGAATTGTACATTTGCTTTGAAAAGCAGTTTGTCAGCTTCTTCAAATGAATGTTGTTGCAATTGTTAGAAACAATGTCTGTTGATATAATCTCATAGGAAAGGGCAATACAAATTAACCTTCATGGTAGGGAAGAATTTTACCCAGCCCAGTTAGCCCAGAGATTCATTTTGACTAAACATCACATACATCACATCACTTTGGCCAAATGCCATGATTTAGTTCTGTGTGTCTCAGAGAACTGGAGCTTTTGTGTTCCGCATTAGAACATCAAGATCCAGCCAATTACTAATCTTAAAGCTGCAACAACTTAGCCAATCATTGTAGGGCTGGCAACTGTCAAATTGCCAAATATGTCATTCATGCTAAGAATCAGCAAAGGGGAGGGAGTGGGGTTATTAACTGAATAAACCCACCCTTCATTCTCATCTTGGCAATGGAAGCTTTAAAAAACTACAACAGGAAGAAAACTAAGAAAAGAGGGGTTTGACACCAGTCAAGGTGAGGATTCAAACCGAAAGACCCGAGTCATAGAGCTGGTTCATACCGAAAGACCCGAGTCTTAGAGCTGGTTCATACCGAAAGATCCGAGTCTTAGAGCTGGATCTTAATGCTGAGACAGAAACTTAAATTTTATATTAAAAAAAATTTTTTTTTTTAATTTAAAATGCAACAAATGCTTGATGGGCTTTTTTGTCCAATTTTCAATACATTTGAGTATTTACCAAACAGGGCCATGGTGGACCAAAAAAAAGTGCCAAACTCATGCTCGTCTGATAAGGGAAAGCCATTCTAATCTTAATTAAAATTTTAAAATGTTCAATGAAATCCAAAATGGCTCACAGGTTTGTAATAGAGACCAAATGCTTTCTCCCACCACCAGTGAAGAAAATGCAACAGGATTTGATTACAGAACAGACGTTCACATCAATTTCCTTTTACGCCGTTTGGATTTCAATACCTGACGAGCCCAAGAATTCTCACGCATTGAATTCTGAGGTTGAGGTTGAGGGACACCGTTTATTGCAAGGACAACGAGAGCACCCAGGTGAGGCAACAGGAACTTCCTGAGTGTCCAATTCCCCACATAAAGCCGTTAAAGTAATGGAAGGGGCTCAATCCAAATCTATGGGTACTGCGGTCCCAACAATGTAATTGGCTGGGGTGGTTGTTCAATTGAATATTTATTTAAAACCTTCCCTTTGAGGAATGGGAATACAATTAATTACACTGTACTGTAGGCCATTAGTCTACAGTCTGAGGAGAAGTTCTGTGCAGAGCAGAGAAACCTCTAAGTAGACAAGTGCAGGAGGAAAATAAAAAAGTCCCGGCAACGCAATGTTATTATGAAACGGGCACCTACAGCTCTCGCTGCCTGCAGCCTGTTCCCTGCCGAGTAAATTCACAAATTATAACCTTCATCGCAGCGATTGCATAAGTGAGTATGTATCTGCTGATGGGAGGGGCATTCATGCAAATACATACAGGCAAGAAAACATTCCTGATGAGTTTGTGTTCTTAGTTTTTTGGTTCCCCCCACCCCAAAGTTATTGAAATTCACAGTGGATCCAGTTACAAGTGGAAGCAGCACAAACGGGTGTATCCTTTGGTGTCTGAGCTCATGTTGTCTTCCATCCCTTCGATTGCACAAAATAGTTACACCACCCACACCCCCCACCACCAGACCCAACCCTTGACCTGGACCTGTAGTTTACCAATGCATGCACAGGCAAATGTGCTTTTTCCCCCCTCATACTGCAGCAACAGGAGGCAGACAGAAGAAAGGCTTAGGGGAGGGGAAGAGTAGGGGGGCAGCAGTGGGGGTGTGACTAAGGGGCAGGTCGGGGGTTCGGAGGAAGATGAGGGGCAGACTAGGAGCTCGTTTGTAGAGGGGAGAATCCTGAGGGAGGGGGGGTAATGAGGTGATTGTTGGCGGTGGCGTTTCTTCAGGCACAGTCCCCCACGATGACCAGGGGTGCAAGAAGCTGACGGAGCTCCGAGGCACACACTGGCGCCCCCTTGAGGAGGCTGCTCCTCTGCCTGCGCTTGGCCAGCTTGGAGTCAGAGGGCGGGGACAGGCGAACAGAGCAGGAGCTGGCGGTGATGACCAGGGGGGCCGGCTGCTCCTCCTCCACCTTCTCCAGCTCCTCCCTCTCGGCCAGCTGCCGGTTCATGGCCACGGCCCTCCCGGCAAACACACCCAGATCCTTGGCACTGCTGTTCCTGCCAGAACCAGGGAGGAGGAAGGATTAGCAGAGGTGGAAAAAAAAAAAGAGAAGGGAGACATTTCATTCCTCCTCACTCACCCCTATAACCATTATTCTGTATCATCTGATCAGACTCCCATTGCAAGACTGCCAGAAATACACTACCCAGAAATACACTACCAGGCTCATAACCTTAGTGCCGTTAACTGAACCGGCTTGCCACTTGAGATGAGTTTCCCCAACTTCCCCAACTCAACTTTTGACCTATAAAGTAACTGACTACAATTTGCAAGGGATGATACAAGCACGCTGGAAGCCAATCCCCCCCCCCCCCATACACACTTTCAGTCAAACTAATAGTCTCCATTGATCTGTGGACCCACCCACCCGCACCCTCCCCAAACCCCCCCTTAGAACACAAGAGTCTAGTACTCACCTCTGAAGTAATATAGACGTTGGTAAGGTGTTGGGAGCACACTGAAACAGAGCAGAGCGGTGGGAGAGCAGGTTAGCTGGGACAGCCTGTTAAATATGGCCTAATAAAAGCATGTTTCGCAGATCGGGGTGGTCCCACAGAGGCCCAGCTCAACTCACCTCCTGAACCCAGGGATGCTGGAGCACCTGGGCCGCGCCAAGACGGTTCTTGGCATCCCGAACCAGCAGTTTGGAGATGAGGTCTTTGGCACTAAGGGAGATGCGAGCCCAGTCCTTTTCGGGAAACTCGTACTTCCCCTCCTGAATGCTCTCAAACAGCATGTTCTGTGGGAAGAACAAGACACATTCCTCAAATAACCGTTTTTGTGACAGTCAAGCTGATGTTCTTGTAACCCAAAGTTCCTGCGTTTGATAACAGCTCAACTAATTTTCATGTTTTAAGCTGCCCTAGACAAGAGCTTCTTCCATTGAATGGTAGTCAATGATCAGACTCAGAATATAATGTAATGCAATGCTCAACAAACGGACAAAATAAATTGTATGCCAAGCTGAATGTATAAAATATGATTTGCAATTTGGCAACGAAACTACAAGCCATTCTTGCGCTTTAGCCAAACTGCAATGTATGAAACGTAATGTAAATGTAGGACTAAAGAGATGTTTTTAATGCTCTCCAATCTGTAATGTCAAAATGTATCAGCACTCATCGCTCCAGCCGTTATCGTTTCGACAGACCGCAGGCGAACATGCACTCTCGTGTGAAACCCATGGTATCAGCTGCCGCTTCTCATCATCACACCACAGTTCACAAGTCAGCCTTACAGATGTGAATCAGAGGAGGACGCGTAATGTTCAGCTTAACAGGTGGACTCAAGTGCCAGAATGACTAAATTGGTGCCCGACAGGACACGCCACCCAGCAGCCCCCTTACGTGTGGGGTTTCGGGCGGGGTTTAGGTCCTACCTGGCAGGCGTGGCAGGGCTGACCCCACTCCCAGCCACAGTCGCTGCCACATCGGCCCACGAACGGGGGGTACCCGCTCAGCATGATGTACAGGATCACCCCCAAACTCCACAGGTCACAGCGCTTATCATACATGCTGGCCTCCTCACTGAAAGCGTCCACCACCTCCGGAGCCATGTACTCCGCTGAGCCACACTGCAGAGAGAGGGAGGGGGGGAGAGAGAGAGAGAGAGAGAGAGAGAGAGAGAGAACAAGGTCAGCCAATGCACTGGCACTGCCCCACCACACTCACACACAACCATACCTTTGCATGATTCCCCTGCTGCTGAGAAATAGTTACACAATTAGTGAGCTGGATCCAATTCAAACACGTCAGTAGCCAAACACAACAGAACCCAAGAACACAGTCACAGAAAATAGTTCAAAGCAGTCCTCTTGGTCTGAAAAGGGGATCGACTGCCAAACAAAGGCACCGAATACACACCACCGGTGCATAAGCCACATAACCCAGAAAAACTTGCACACAGACAGGCGGACACACAGACGCAATCGCTAGGAGGCAGGGAGTAGGCGAATGGTTCAGATGAACAGAGAGACTTTGCCAATTGAGTAAAGGGCATTTATCCTGTTCAAAATCTCACTGCTAAGTGAAACATTGCTGTATTCCAGAAGAGCACCTCCCTCTGCAGTAACCTGAAACTCACTGGAGACCATGTCCCCACAATATTCCGGAAATTTCTGCAATGCATTTTTACCACCAGCTTTTCCTGGGATCGTTTCTGAAACCCATTTGCTGTGGGGTTAAACTTGCATTTAAAATCGGTTCAACCCAGTCAAACCTCAAGGCAAACGCTAGAGAACAATCATGGTTAAAACTATGGGGGGGGGGGGCACTTCAGATATCCAGCAACACAGACACACAATAACACAATCATGATGCCACACAATCAATAATTATTATTATTTTAAAAACGAATGCCAACTCATGGGCATGACTGATGCAAAGTCTCGGCTTCCGACAGGCTTTAAAACCCAGTACTGGTTTAAAAAATATATAAATTACATATTCCAAGAAGCAGAAAACGGGTTTAAAAAATAAAAAAAAGCTAGTTTAAAAAGAAGGCAGCGAGTCTTCGCCTCAGCAGCCGACTGTTTGCACAGCTAGCCTCCATTGTTAGCCGCAGCTGTCGCCCGGCTCCGCCCCACTGCATATTTATGTAATGTAATTTCGCAGTGCAGGAATCTCAGACAATCAGACAAAGACCCCACTGTTGCTGGAACACCCACCTCCCTCTATTCCCAACCCCCCACCTCCACACTGCTGCTGCCAGCCAGACAGCGAGCCCCTCCCAGCTCACATACACTCGGGGCCTCCTGGAGAGACGGCTTGCAGAGGGACATATGGCAGAGGCAAAATAAGGACATAAAAAAAGGACATTAAGGATGAATGTCTCCAGACAGCCAGGGCCTTAACTCATACTTATAACGAGCTACAGAGAAAACAGTTAAAGGTTTTCTTTAAGATACGTTCTGTTCTAAAAACCCAAAAGCGTTGAGTGCAGGTGACTGCTGCCCAGAGCACTCCCGTTTCTGCTGAGATGAGGCTGCAGGCGCTCCTAAGGGCCCAATCAGACTTCATGCAAATACGCGAACGCGGACGCTTCGAGCTACGCAGTTTCTTTTGCCATGACATTTGTGAAAGACAAACCAGAAGAAAGCACAGATCAAACAAGAAAGTTGTTAACTGTTGTTGCCTGCTATAGCGTCCCTCGCAGCAACGCTCTGGCTCGTCTTTCACAAATGTCATGGTATATAAAAATATATATATATATATTTAAATAAAATAAAAACTGTTCGCATAGCTCAAAGCGTTCACGTTCACGTATTTGCTTAAGGTACGTTTTAGCCCTTATTTATGTTGCATGTTGATGCAAGACTCCTGTGTGCTTGCATCAGTGTCGCATCCCCAGCTCTGCCCTGCCTGACACGGCAGTAATGGGGCCAGTCAGTTGGTAAACCCAGCCTGGGGCTTTTCCAACCATGTGACCAGTCAGCCCACACTGACTCATGTGACCGGAGACGCCACATTACCGGATCTGTGCTCAGCACACCTGCAGCACCGGCAGCACTCAAATCGGAGTTTCCCTCAGGGTGCAGCGTGCGCAAACACACACACACACACACACAAGGTTGACTGTACAGCTGTACAGCTACACCTCACCCACGCACTGCTGTGCAGACAGGCAGGAAGCCATGTTCACCCAGTTCTCAGAAGCCCTGCCCCTAACACAACACCTTGTAGATCTGTGAAGCTGTTCTACAAGGGCCCTTTAACAGGCACACACAAGAAACTAAAAACCATTTTAAAAGGAAATCCAAGTTCCACGGGGTATAACAGGGAGACTAAGAATCCTGAGACAAAGGTCATGCAAAAAAAAAAACAGAAAGAAAAAAACATGACACATGAGAAGGTGGGAGGGGTACATTCCAGTAAACTCCGCCCCTCAACCAATCATAACACAGTTGCTAGGTAAAGTACAGGCAAGACTCCAGTCTGGTAACAGCAGCCTTTGTAACATGAAAACAAAGGGGAAGGGGGTTTTGCAGACTTGCTAAACCTGGTGACAGAGTGGATAGGGAAAGACTGCCAAACAACCATGGCTGAAGTAATACTTCAATGTTATTGCTAATGTTGATGTAAGAGCTGATAGTCAAGTAGAAAACAAAAAATCATTACTCAGATGAGGCTTTTAGTCATCTCTTATCGAGTTACCAACTTGGACCACACCAGATAAGTGTCTGCATTTAGCAGATACTCTTATCTAGTGTGACTTACAGATGACGTTTTTATTTTTCATTTATAAAGCTGTATATTTTACTGTAGCACTTCAGGTTAAAAACCGTGCTGAAACATACAATGGCAGCACATTAGCTTCAAGCTGGGAGTTACGCCCACAACCTTCAAGTTACAAATCCCGTTTCCTTATACTATGTAAGGATGGCAGTGTAGTATGAAGGAACAGGACTAGTAACTCGAAGGTTGTGTGATTAATTCCCAGCTGGTGCGTTGCCATTGTACGCTTGAGCAAGGTACTGAGTTTAATCATAAGCAGCTCTATATCAGTGTTATAGGAGTAAGCTCAGGTTTTTTACACAAGTAACTGGACCACTAAAAGTCTGTCATGGTAGGGGGCACCAAATCAGATTATTAAATCTACAGAAGGAACATTTCATAAAATGAACATGCATTTTTTCCCAGCAAAACTTCAAAAAGCACAATTTCATAACAAAAACTAATCCCAAGACAAGTTCTGAAACATATATATATATTTGTTAAAATTTTTTAAACTATAAGAACTAGGTACTTTCACAGGGCAGCAACAAAATACCCCACAGACTACCTGACACCAAAACCGTTAATTAGTGGAGAATTTTCCCTAGTCCCTAACGAGGGGACCATGACGGCAGAGGTAGCCATGTTGCCGGTCACCGAGCAGAAAGAACAAACGTGCGTGTTGCCCCTCCCGCCTCCCCCAGCACCCCAACTGCCATAGACTAAACACACGACACCTTTGGCCTCTACCCACCAACCCAGAAATACCCCAATGCATAGCTCTCCGGCCAGCTGCTAAAACCAGACAGGGTTACAACAACCCCACCCCCAAAAAATTTAAATCCTCAATTTTCTTCTGGAGCTCGATAGGTCAGTCAGCATCACCTGCTCCTGCCCGTCTCGGAATCACACGGCTCAGCTCCAGGAAGATGTTCGAGCCCGATTACTCATCTTATGCTACAGTGCTGAGGATAACACACTGACATTCCGGTTATGAGCCTCCATATTCTACTCTGAATCCTTCCTGCTGACATTCCCTCTTCTGAAAGGCCCACTCACATCCTCAACAATAAAACCATAAAACCCTCAAATTCCACAATCGCGCCACCTTGGATAAGGAATCCGAGATACGAAGGGGGCAGAGAACAAGGGGAGTGATGCCTTGACTGTAATTCCGGATGCATTCCCGTACACCAAGGAGGAACGCCAACATGCAACAAAGCTACGTCCTTGACCCCGGATATATGCGGCGTTTCCACCAATCAGAGAGCTTTCCTCAGGTGACACCACTTTGGCTCGCCCAATACCACACGACCAAGTGGGCCTCGATAAGGAACGGCACTGTAAAAATGCCTGGCTTATCCACTGCATTGAAACGGTGAGGGTGTCTAATTACCGCAATGCTTAATATTTGCCCAAGTCCCAATAATGCTTTAGGCAAACAAGGTGAAACTCACCTCACGTGAGCGTACACCCACACACACTCAGACAGGGTCACACACAGACAGACAAACAAAGACATGCACAAGCACGCGCACACACACTTACCGGAGTCAGAAGCTCAGGAGTGGAGATGGGAGAACTGTCGCTGTTCAGCTTGATGCCGCTGCCCAGGTCAAAATCACAGATCTTCACAGGTGAGATCTGATAAACAAGGCCAGCTAGACATTTAACAGTCAGCAGCAAAAAAGCAACTTTCAACAAAACATTTCCCTTTCAATTGAGTACAACTTACACAATTCAAAGTTCAGTCATTTTCAGGAAAGCATGTGCTTTGTCACTTTCCCTCAATCAGTGAGGGAGAAAGCCTCATCTTAAAATAGTGTAGTGCTTATAGCCCCTGTGAAACTGAAGCTTACACTTACAAAATGCTCAAATTCAACTTTTAAAATTGTATTTAGATGTTTATTATCATTAGCATTTATTTATTTATGTATTTATTTATTTACTCTTTAGGCAGTTAGTAAACTCAAGCCCAGTTCCCTAACCCCTACACTACACGTTGCCCTGGTGACATGAGCACTTACTCGGTCCTCCCGCTCACACAGGATGTTCTCTGGCTTCAGGTCTCTGTGTGCCATTCCTTCAGAAGACAGAAAACAGGACATGAGGACAGCGCCAGCGCCAACGCCATCTCGTTCCCTGAATTCTGTGTGAAGCCGGCCCCGATGCAGCCCATTCATAAGGAACAATTCTGCAGGCTCCATCCCAGAAGCCTTTGCATGGACATGAGTAACATTTAGCCTAACCACTAGAACTAGTGATTATCACACCACCCACTTAGTTGCTAAATAAATTAAGTGAGATGTTACATAAACCCCAAAAATATTCCACCCTACCCCATCGTTCAGCCTACGTCACCTGGTCTATTTAGGAGGGCCGTCGAGCTCACCTTTGTTATGCAGGAAGTCAAGCGCACTAGCGATGTCCTGCACCACCACGCTAGCTTCCTGCTCGTTAAAGTGCCGTCTCTTGTGGATGTGAGCCAAAATGGAGCCTGTGGGAGAGAGCCGTATTCACAGTTACCCACTAATGTCCGCAATTCCTTCATTAATATATGCTGCCCCCATTTAAATTTCCATGCACATCAAGAGCTCATTTGATAGGGAGAGAAATGTCAGGGTGACTCATTTAAAGAAATCCACACTCACCTCCTCTCAGCTTTTCAAATACCAGGTAAAACTTTTCTTCTTCTTCAAAGAACTCTACCAGTTCCAGGATGTTTCTATAGCCGAACCAAAAAACAAAAAGTGTCAGTGTGGTAAACATTCATTTGTAAAAGCACAAGTTACAATGTTCTTAGCTGAACATTCGAATGCAGACGTAACAATAATGGAGTTCTCAAACACGGACTTAGAATTTTGAAATAAACATTCCCAAAAACAAACAAAAAAAAAAAACCTACTTTTCAAAGAGGGTCTTAGAAATGTGGTACATTACATTACTTCGGGCAAATTAACACTAAACAACTACGCACTTTATTTCAATCATTTTAATTATGCAGGCCCAAGCACTGTATAGAGGGTGGTTTGAAAGAAAGGCACTCAACTGATTCTGTTCTCTATTTCAGTCACATGCAGAGCACTCATGAATTAGCACACATATAACTCCTGCCTGGTCTTCATTTAGCAACACTACTCAGCACCCTGTGTTTATTTATGCTTGTGATCCAGTTTAGCAGCCAGCCTGCAAGTCTGGACTGGACTCATCCAGTAGAACAAAATTTTACTGGAGTCACTTATACACTGCAAATTAGTGTTTTAATTATTTTTAACAATGCACATATGCCAGGTGCAATATGTTGCTAGACTAGAACGTGTGGAACAGTTATTGATCGTTAGGGACTACATGAACTTGCTTGAGTTGGTTTGCATTTTTGTAAGACACATTTGTACAAACAGGGTCTAAGAGTGTTGTTAGCCTGGTCTAGTTCACCGTGGCACATGGAACTTTTGTTCTTCTGCGCTGCGAGCCATCCTGGTCTGCTAAACGAACGCAACACAATGTAAGGAAGCAGACTGCGCTGGTGGTGGTGTCCTACCTGTGACCCTGGCACTGGTACAGCATCTCCACCTCCCTGAAGACACGGCTCCGACTGTGCCCCGGCCTCTTGTCGATGATCTGAAACGCAAAGGCCACAGCCAGGCTCAGACACAGGCTACTCACATGCACGCTCAAGGGGAAAGGCAGGGGCAGCTCGGCAGTGCAGGTGCGGCAGCACAACAGCTAGGGAGCTAGGCTTGTAATTAAAGGCTCAATTCCCAGGTGTGGCCTCGAGCAAGGTTTTGAACTAGTATCATCCTTAATTCGCTTAACCAGAATTGTTCCAGTGAAACATATACGTGTGTATGCAAAAATAGACGGGGGGAAAAAAAGAATGTCAATGAAATGCCTAAACATGAGTCCGACCCTCAACTCTTCAGGAATCTTTCATGTCATATTTCCTCAAAGAACAGCCGGGGGGGGGGGGCAGGGTTATTATAATGTCAGCCTTCAGATTCAACCAAAGAAAATGTGTCTGCCTAGACGGGTATGAAATTACAACCCCCCCACCCCACAAGCACACTTTTCCAACTCTGTTGGTTTCCAGGAACAGTGGCATTAACCTACTTTAACAGGCTGCCCCACCCTCAAGAGGCAAATGGAACTCTGGTGTAAAATGAAGGATTGCCTGTCTAAATATAGCTATTTAGCTTATGTCGAAAAGGAGCAATCTATTCTAATCTCAAAGCTGAGCTCTGGGCAAAGACAAAAAGCCAAGCCCCTTCCACACGATTCATCATCTGCAGGACACAGTTCGGAATAAAAATAGACCCTTAATGCAAATGCCCAATGCAGACAAACAGACCAGGAAGTCTAAGTGGGGAGAGCAGTGAACGCATTCAAAAATTAATTAAACAGGCACAAAAATCACAAATTCGGAGGCTTGCGTTCCTCCCCCCTATATCAGACGAAACACCTAGGGCCTGAGAAGTACATTGTCCTGCCTAGCGGCCAAATTAGTTTGGACTTTTTAAACCGTCCAATCACGAGCGCACAATGCAGGTCAGGGATTAGCTCACAGAAGCACGGTCTGAACGAGTCCTAGGCCTGCATTATCACCGTGTATATTAACTAATATAATATATATATATATATATCAGCAGTTCACAACTACTGCTGCTGCCTACTTCCAATATTGAGCAAGGGGACAAACACCCCCTGTGCTCTGCACCCCACAGAAGGCCGCTCTTTTAATTAGCAGACACCCACAAATAAATCTATAACGAGGTGAATGCAGATTCCCAATGGCCCTTTATTTAAGTTCAGGGCCTAGGCTGCAACTGAAACAGTGCAAGCAATCCCCTTTCAAAGAAGCAGGTTTTAAATCAAATGGCCCCACAAAGAATAGGGGGGAGGGGACCAAGAAGATCTATCCCTCACTGAGGCAGTGAGATCGCTCTGGTTTTTACAGCCCTGCGTCGGAGACAGAATGGGATTTCTGTGGGGGAGGCGGACTCGCATCTCTGGCGGATATAAATCTCCACTGCAGCTTGAGTAGGCTTGAAAGAAGGCTTGGGGGGAGGGGGTGGACACGGAGGCCCCTTACTGACTCACGCTGCAGGTCTGTAAATCAATCGGGGTCTTTAAATCACACAGTATGCAGAATCCCCACCACCGCAGGGCAGGCCACTCACACAACCCTCCCCTCCCTCTCACCCACCCACTGGGGGAGGGAGAGAAAGACATCTGGTCTGTGGGCTAAGCCCCCGCACAACCCCGGCTGACCCAGCGGCCTGAGCAGCCAGCCGCGGTCCGCAGTCCCACGCAGCCCGGCCCCTTGAGGAGCCCTGTGGGAAGGTTGGCGATAACCAACGGCGCTTTGTAAAGCCAGCGACTGCCAGGAGGACTAGTACTGCAGTATTCAAATTCCAGTCACAAGATAAGTTACGGAATGCAACAGCAAACCTTGGCCTCGTGCCAGACCACTGGTGTTTTATAGCCGATAACATTGATAATATTCAATAATTTGCTAAAAACAAAGTTAATGAAATCAGCATTCAGCGGAAATATAGAAAAAATGCTTACAGGCAAAGGCATGTGCAACTAAGTAGAAGACAGTTGCCAAGCCAACTATAACCCACTCACTTCCTTCAGTGTTAGTTAACATGGCAGTTGAGCAGTTTATTTTTGGAAATAATTTATGAAATGTTGTTCTGACCCTGCTGTTATGCAATTTCTGCTACCATCAAAAAAAAAAAGGAGAAAAAAGGGTGAAAAACAATTTCACAAGAATCTCCAGAAGCCACATAAAAGGAGGCAGGAGATAAATCTGCAACCAAAAGACCTGAGCTCTCCTCCTTCAGCCAACACCCTGCATGGTACAAAAGCATGGAACAAGTACAAAAAAAATTATAATAGAAATGTGTAAACACTACAGGCCATAACCTCTCCCCCCACCTCCAACCTCCGCTGGTTTCAGTTCATGTTCTGGCACAGCTGCCAGTACACACTGTACCTGCCACTAGAGGCCCCACTGTGCAATAAGAGAAGAGGAGGGGTTGAACACTGCCCACGCTCAGCTCTGATTGGTCAGTCCTTTCAGGAAACCAAAAAAAATAAAAGTTTTTTTGCTGAGCTAGCACGGCACACCTATGTCCGCCACTGTCCGCAACAACAAGAGCTGCAATCTGACGCCCTGTCCACAGAAATGGGCAGAATATACACGACTGTTAAAATAAAGTCCAAATAAACAAGGTTGTGTGTGCGCGTAGGGGTGTGCATGTGTTTATGCATGTGTGAGTGTCTGGGCAAAAGACTACACCCCATATATATTTCGGGTTCATCAAGTGCCTGTTTTGGAAGATCGTTGAATCCAATAAATCAGAGATGTTTACCACATTTATGCAGAGCATGACGATCCCACCGCATCTTCAGATCACAACTGGCGACCCAGGGCCAATACCCAGGATACCATGCGCTGCATAACGGAATGTAGCATCCCTATACTGGTCACAAGTTTAGACCCAGACGCAAGTAGCGGTGGGGTGCAATACGAGTCAACTGCCATTTCGAATCCATGTCAGGTTGCAACACGCCGCGTGCTAGGTCTGCATTATCCTCAGTGTCGCAAGTCCCCTTCATTTACATTCATCTCATTACATTACAGCATTTAGCAGATTTACACAACTCATTTTACATTGTATCCATTCATACAGCTGGATGTTTACTGAAGAAATTCAGGTTAAGTACAACGGCGGTGTCCTACCTGGGAATTGAACCTACAACCTTTATGTTACTAGCAGAGTTCATACTGCTAGACTACACTGCCACCCTATCTCAAGGCCTTTATTTTAAAATAAATTTTAAAAGGAGAACCTTTAGCACAAATATAATCCTACCTTGACCGCATACTCCTTATTGGTGATGAGGTTAATGCAGGTCTGGACTCTGGCATAAGCCCCTTCTCCCAGAATTTCTTCCTGCAGCCTATAAACATCTAAGAATAAAAAAATATATATACCCCAAAATTAGTTCTTTATGCAGAAACCACAGGCCATTTCACTTGCCAAATGTGCATCATAAATTCCCACATTAAAAAACAGAACAATGGTAATAAAAAGGAACGGCGACAAGCTATAAAATCACAGTAGGCAACATTGGTGAGCACAGGCCTGTGTGCAGTACTTCTCAATGGGGGGGGGAGGAGTGAGCATCTATAAATCTTGGAGGTTGTTTGTGAGGTGTGAGCCAGAGGTCCGCAGCCCAGACTCACCCTCGAACCGTCCAGAGAAGCTGTCTGTCGCCCTGCACCTCTTCTTCTTCTTGTTTCTCTTTTTGGCGTCTGGGATGTCAATAGGCTGGCTGGATGGCATGTCTACACCAAAATAAAAAAGGTAGAAAACCCAAACAGTCAGACATTTACAGGCCAAGAGACAAGGAACAGCTGTGCGATGAGGCTTTACTATAAAAAGAATGAGCATGGAAACATGCTAGCTGAAAACCAGGTCATTACGCTGTGCTACTCGACAGACAAAAAGGCAACAGCCTGCACTGGCCTAATCCTCCATTCTGCACACCTCACACCTCACACGTGGGTGGGGGTGGGGGGGGGGGGGGGGGGTGACGAGCGGCATATGCCAGAACGAGTCCTCAATCATGGCTGAACTGTGAACCGACATCAGAGGACCCTTAAACCAACCACGCACAGATGGACATGCCAACAGTCGCGCAAACGACCGGTGACTTATGTCAGTTGTTGCGCTAGCTTGCATCACAGCTTGCATCTTCAAAGGATAACGTTGTTGACTCAGCTGGACTACTAGGACATAAAACACAGAAAAATGCAAAGAACCACTTACCTGGTCTTGTGGGGCAATCAAAACGGAAGGTTGATTCTAGGAGATGTGATCCTGCTTTAGAGAAGTCACTGGACTCGAAAGGGTTCTGACCCTAAACAGACAGGTAACAGTTGTCATTGCCGATGCCTTGAAGCAGTTATAACAAATTCTCCTTCACAATACAACAAGGTTCTCTCAGACAAACATGTCAACAAGGTCTTCCGTGGTGTTCAAAGCAACTCACCATTTAACTAATTTACGCATTTAATCGCAATTTGAATACGTATTAGGTCATTATTCCAGCATTTTTAAGAACTTGCCAGTAAACGCCCTAATTTCTTGTTGCAAATATATGTTCAACAATATTACAGCGCCTAAATTGCCATTCGCTAAATGTAAGTCACAAAAATAAATTGTGCTTGTAGAAATTTCCCGAGCAATCAGTCTTCTCGCATTTCAATTGCAGGCATGCCAACTGAGTTGGTGTGCCGGTATCTTCCGAGTTGAAACTGTATAGCTGACAAGCAAGCATATCCTGAAGTCTACAATTCATTTACAAAAGGCAGCCCTATGAACCGTTATACACCTGCCATGCAGCAGTTCAAAGCAAGCACTCTCAGGTAAGGTTGGCAAACTAAGGTTGTAGCTTACCTTGAACGAGCGATGGAATCCCGTGACCTCGGAGATCTTATTCTGCACCATTTTCAAGTTGAAAGTTGCGGATGGGTGGATTTGCAGCGACGACGGTGGCGTGGGTGACAAAAACTGCACTTCCTCCGAAACAAAATACAAGTATCTCAGAAGAAGCAGAACCGCTCCCGATGACGTCTGGACGACGAATGTTCGAGGTGTTTTTTAAACGGGACCCCTGGAAATACAAGAGAAGTTACTTTCTAGAAAACTGTAAATGTTGCTCAATTAAAGTTTGCTAAACCGGTGTAGCCCGCTGACCAGAAAAATCATAAGTTGACTAAATGCAAAAAAAAACATGACGTCAGATAAACAATGGCTTTAATGCAACAGGGCCTTGTCACAACATGTCCAACTACAACCGTTAAAGATCTGGATCTGTTAACCTATTGGCAAGATCAGCCAGCAAAACGTACTCTGAGACGACTGCTTTATGAGCCTTTTGCATTTTACTCAGCTGAGCCACACGATTCCGCAACAGCCACACAACAAATGAGTAACGTCAGCTATATGATGTTACTCATTTTACCAAATGCTTCTTTTCTAGCTAGCTAAACGTTAACGTTACAAAGGCGTGTCTCGGATCCGATTTAAGTTAACGTTACGCAAAAAACAATCCCGTTTACGAATGACACTTTGAAAAGTGCAATTAACGTTAGCTAATGTTGCATAGCATAACCTAGTTAGCCACGGTTAAAAAGACATGTTATTTATTTCTGCCGTGTGGCCTAACGTCATCGCTAGCTAGATAACGTTAGCAGTTAGAGTTGTTCGCTAAACCTTGCTTGCTGGCTAACGTAAGTTAACAAGCGTTACGTTCTAATAATACGAGAAACCAATAACTTATAACGTGATAAGATCTAGTGCCGTTTAATATTTTGAGAAATACAGCTACCTATAGGTTAGCCAATATTTGCGTTCTAGAAGTTATCACACACATGACGTTAGCTACGATTGTATACATAACGTGAATATATAAATATATACATTAAATTAGTTTTGTATAAAAAAATTACAAACTAACGTTAACCAGCAAGCTAAGCTACCTCGCATGTCATGCTGAACTATCATTTGAAGTGTTCAAATGTTTCCTAGGTAAAGTTATTGTTTAGTTTGTGTTTGCGAGTCATCCTGCATGCGCTAACGATAGTTATTTAGTTGGTAACTATACCAGCAAACTATTCCTTTGAAAATAAACAGTTCACGTAAGTCAACAATCAGCTAGCGTCAGATAGCCAAAGTTGCCAAACAAGCTGCTAGCCAACATCGGCAGATCAGCGCTAGCGAGTTGCAGTCTATCCGAGATATAACTGAAGTTAACGAAACGTTAGCTAGGCAGATTCGTGTAGACAGACAACGGGTTGTTCGCAAAAGTAACCTTCTTACCCCGTTGTTATCCTTGTATCTCCAGCCTTAGCGCCGTTTTAACCCACTGCTTGAAGCTGCAGTTGGCGTGGAAAAGTGCGACGGGTGAGTATTGTTCGAGGGAGCAGCTCGCGAGCTATGGGGGACCTTTATATAATCTCCGCCTTTTACCCCGCCTACCTCTCTCTGTGGCCCCGCCCCTATAACGGTAAACTCGTCTCCAAAACATTGTCACGTGGGTTATGGCGTATATCAAGGGTGGGTTCTGTGCAAAAAAAAACAAAAAAAACAGCAACCGAATCAATTTGCTTTGTTCGTTTCGACTGAGAAAACGAAAAGAGGGAACTAATAAAAATAATAACTTTACATTTGAGCAAAGTGGGTACGATTCACAGGACCCCATACATCACGCTATCATGCTGTTTTGCGAACAATTATTGTCACCGACGGATCCATTTAAAACAACAAACAAATGGGCAGCTTGCAAACATTTGTTAGCTATTTCTAATATAATAATATTATACTTTCAGCTATTTATAAAATAATGTATGAATGAGTGTACATTTGCATAAAAAGCACAGAAGCATTATTTAAACGTAGACTACACGGCTATTCTTTTATTCTTTATGACATAGCATGACATTATAGCCTACATAACAATCATTTAGCAGACACTCTTATCCAGAAGTGAAAAACATGAGTGCTAGTTTTGATTATTTTGTTACTAGTGGAGGATAAATATGCACTGTGCCAATACAGACCTGGGCATCATCACAAGTTCAATGTAGATTCTGCTCCCTGAAAGCACTGGGCAAATAACCTTTTCTGTGCTCTGTGAAACATGTGATGGCTATTATCAAAAAAATAAAGAAACACTTCATAGAGTATTTATAGAAATATATTTTGTTCAAGAAGGATTTGGTGACCTAAAAACAAGTTTCTGTGCACTTTCTGGAGACATAATGCCAAATAACATTGTATCTGACAGATATTTTTAAACTTGCCACATCCAGTTGAGAACCTTACGCTAATATCCCCTGCTTCTGAATATACAGGATAACTTGTATATATTTATATTTGCTTGTAATGTAAGTACAAAAGTAATATGCAGCTCAAGTGGTTCTCCTATTGAATGTGGTCCTTTAACAGGCTGGGAAAGGAACAGATTCTCCAGATCTCCAGACAGATTCATAAAAACAGGTTTCTACAGACAAGGATACTCTCAAGGTCCCAGTTAACACTGTAATGTGGTATGATGTCAACATGAAGCCATGAGTTGTGCAGAAGAAATCAATACAGTTGAATGGGATTCAAATCTGGGTTGAACTGTTCAGAGAAAAGGTTTTGAAAAATTAAAAGTGAGGGCCAGAAATAGTCTTTTTCTAAGGACAGCTTCATTTCATAGCACCGTTGTCCGATGATTGTCCCTATGACTTTGGCACGTTTTCAAATGCCTGAGTATGTGCTGCACAAGACATGAAATACAATTTCCCAAGATGGCGTGAATGAAATAACTCATCGCAGTCCCAAAAGAAAAAAAGATGGAAGCAGTCACCTTTCTCTGTATCCTGAATGAAGCCAATCTCAGCACATTCTATTGGAAGCAATCCTTCTACCCACATCTCACCCACAGCAGCAGGGGAATTTCTTTATTTATTTATATTTCAGGCAGGTGAGAAAGGAACATGGAAAGAAAAAGGAGACAATCATATTTGAATAAATAATGTTCAAATTACAGCTGTGGTTTCTGCTTGGATAAAAAAAAAATAATGTTTTGCCAGAGACATTAACATCTGCTGTTTTCAGGTTGTACAGACAGTTTTTTAGTGTTCTAAGTTAACATTTGGTTGTGAAATGTGCCCAACCCAGAGCTGAAATGTGGAAACATAGGCCTACATGGCCCACCTTTTGTTTTTGAACCAGAACTTCAGATCTAATGCAGATGTGTCCAATCTTATCCGAAAAGAGCCAATGTGGGTGCAGTTTTTGATTGAAAACTATGATTAGTTAAGTTGAATCAGTTGTCTTAGTGCTGGGCTTAAGCAAAAACCAAGACATAGCATCTTAATGTGACTTATGTTCATTTGTGCCCCATAACCACAGGGAAACATTACACAAACTACTCAAGCGCACAAGAGCACATGTTGCAACTCCTTGTTTTTTTATGGTTTTCTTTTTCTCTCCAATTTTGAATGGCCAATCATATCTGGGTGTGCATGTGTGTGTGTGCACATGCATATCTGTATCTATTTGCATGCTATGGCATGCAAAAGGGGTGAGTGTGCAGAAATCGCTAAGACTATACTGTTACATCTGGACTGTATGCATTCTCTCAGCTTTCACGTTCACATGTCGCATGATTTACACACGTTTACCACTCCAAGCTTCCTGGAAACTGACTTCCTGGAAAAAAGAAAAAAAAAACTTGCTGCTCTGGTTTAAAGGCAAAACACACCTCTGTTTCCCTGTGACCTTACCTATTACATGGAGCATATCTTTCAGCTACATAAGACACTACTAACCATTTCAACAATTACCCACCATGCTACTCCCAGCACAAGACCACCACTTATCAAAACCAAAAAAAAAATGAAATCAACACAGCGTTAATATACACAGTCGAATATTAAGTGTTAAATACATGACATGACAGGCTGATTTTAAAATCATGCGCATGCCCGTGGACGCACTGTATCCCCTTACCCTCAAACGGTCTGAAAGAAGAAAAGGGAAAAGCTTCACATTACTTTGGGCACTGCGTGAGAGACGATGCATTGTATGGCGCAGGTCTGAGGCACGTAAAGAAGAGAGGAGCCACCTGCGGAGGAGAGTTGGTCACAGCATCACACTGTGAATGACTCAGTACTCCTTATTTAATCCACAGACCCAAATCACCAGAAGAAAGAAGCAAGGATCAAGTATGCAAAATGCTTCACGCACATCACATGCACAACATATAACATACTTTGTACACTTTAGGCCTGCATAATTTGCTAAGACCTGACGGCATTTGTTTTGCACCAATCGTTGGTTTGCTATTAGTTTTGTGTGTGCTAAAAGGTTTTGCACATGCTGAAGGTCTTCGTAAAGTCCTTTAGCATGTAAAGTAGTAAAGTATCAGGCCCTTAATGTGCACTGGGGTTGGGGTAGCAGTATAGTATGATGGTTAGGGAACTAGGCTTGTTGTAACCTAAAGGTTGCTGGTTTCATTTGCAGGTAGAACACTGCCATTGTATCTCATTGCCTTTGTATATCCAGCTGTCTCAATGGACATAATGCAAAAATGCAAAAGCTGTGTAAGTTGCTCTGGATAAGAACATCTGCTAAAGTGCCTGTAATGTAATGTAACTTCTTCAAGGTTGGAGGTTGAATAAATAACAAAGCTTTGTAACACAGAAGCACTAGAAATTGCATTATGTCATGCTCTCAAAAATATGATGCAAATCAAGTCAAGCAATAACTTGCTGCGTATTCAGGCACAGCTAGAATTTTGTTGTGAATTTTGTTGAAACAAATTAGATTAAATTCACCTCCAAAAAGTTTTATCAAAAAATTATGTGTTAACCCATGTTACAAAAAGATAATTCCATATTCTGAAGATTCTTTTTTTTTTTTGCCAATGGAATTTTACAAATCAAGAAGTCCAAGTTTTGGGTAAATCTAACAAAGGGTCCTTTGTGGAAATGGGGGAAATTGTTGAAAGATTACAGCGTTCATTTTGCCATTTCAGATTTCGGTGACAATTGGCAATGAAACTTCTGGGATTTCCTAAAGCAGTCCAAATGTGGCAATATTTCCCATAAGCTTGCGATCAACCTTGATAGAAGCTTTACAGAGATTTGTCAGGGTTTAGGTTAACAGTTGAAAATAGTTGTAGCTTGGCTCTTTGTGGGGGAAAAGATCAACACAGCAAATTTTTTCTTGGTGAAAGAAAGCTTGCTGAAAGACACAAAGCTTTTCCGTGTGTAGATGTGTCTTCCTGAAAATGATCAGATGAGGAATAAGCCATGATTATTTTTCTTCTCTCTAGTGCCAGGGTTCAATCAGGTCGTAATCATCCGTCAAACATCCAACAATGGACCGCTCACGTGGCTCATTACTGTCTGCACTCCCGTCTACATTCAGACGGTAAAGTCAGATGATAGAGCTATGAGGTACACTGCTTCGACAGCACGCTGCATTGAAAGGGCATTAGATTCCTCCCTTACTTGTGAAATAACCCTTACATTACGTTAAAATGCAGACGCATATGTAGCCTTTGCTTGCTGCAAGTGAACTGACGTCTTCATGATTCATGTCTAGTCGTTGCGAATACTAACGAGCGTTCTTTGACGCTATACAGTTACCGCTCACAACTGACACGTAGCCTACTGCAGCTACCTCACGTATACCGCACGCGCGCAGAGTCGATATGGGAAGGAGGGTTCAGGTCTCGGGGGGATGGGGATGTACATTTACTACTGGTTTGTCTTGAACTAGTCAACACACCAAATCGTTTTATAAACAAATATTCATTGTATTCATATCTCGTTACTTACTGTATATGATTGGTATCAGTTTATTTATTTATTGTTTTTATTTAAAAAAATTAAATTAGACCTATGATTAGACCTATTATAGCCTATGATTTCGTTAAATTTTTCAGTGTAAACGTCATCTTTTCTTTTGCAACCTTTGCAGTTGATGGACTGTTAGTAATTTAGATTATTTTAGGTGGAGTGTTCAGCTGTATTTTGTATAAGGGCAAACACCAACTGTTCAAACACTTTGAGAGCATTGCCTCATTTTGGTGTGGGTGAATCCTTTTCACTGTACAAGGACCTTAACCGTCCCCAGCAGCATGACCCCAAACGATGACCAAACATTTCATATGTCAGTAAATACCCAGCCATTCGGTATTCAGTCATTAATCCTGTGTGTGGCTCATTCATTAGATGCAGGCAATAGTCGTGTACAGACAAGTCAGTTTGGCTGTCCTTTATCCTTGATCCAGTTCGGACCAGTGCGTCACATTTTGCATTGCTCTTAATAGCTTTCATAGTGTGGAGATGTGTGTGAAATACTTTTTGTTGCCCTAGATTGTAAGCCTCACCCTACACGAGGGCCACCAAATGCGTTTTTCGCACATGTGAATAGCTTCTCGCAACATTCTCTCCTTCCTCTCACATTTAGCGCACATGTCACGGATTGCTTCTACACGCCTGGACTGGGATGAGCTCTAGCACCCTGACTGAGCATGTGACCAGTCAGTCCTATATGCCAGCTCACTCCTAGTGCCTGCCTTCTGCCCGTAGGTGTACCTTCAGCCACAGCTTAAGGTCACCTCTCATTTGATCTGAAAACATGGCAGCTGGCGAAAGTTTCAGTCACGCCTATTTTCACTAATTTGGTCTACATGTTTCAAATATATACTGCATATTGAAGAAAGAATAATGGAAAGGTCAGTGTAATTATGTAAGTCACCTGCCATGTGTGACCAGTAGGGCCTGTTTGGCAGTGTGTGAGGCCACAAGCTTCTGGAAGAATATGAGGTCACTCTTCGACGAGAAAGTCAATGAACTCACACCTAGTTCATGGAAGTGGAAAACTGCTCGGGTTTAGGCGCCGTTCCAAAATATTCCGCCAGTGTTCAGTTGGGTTCAAATCTGGCGACTGAGAAAGTCATGACAAGTTATTTTCTTTTTTTTATATTAAAATTATCCTTACTCTTTATTTACTCAGGGAAGCCTCTTGAGGTCTTGGTCTCTCAGCAAGAGAGCTGGGATTACAAATGTGCAAAGAACATTGAGAATATAAGAAGAAACTAAAATATACAGTACAGAATAATTTACAGAAACAAAACAGTTTAACCCAGGTGCTCACTGAAAAAAATACACATCCCTCTTTGACCAGGTATTGTTAATACAGACTTGGAATGACACCCTAGAGCTACAAATTCCAGTTTCAGGTTGTTCTGGAAGTCATTCCAAGAATATGATGCATAGAAACACACATAATACACCCTTACATTACACTGTTTTTATTGCAATGTTGAATGCTTTCTATTGGACAGTATGCAACCTGATGCAAGCACTGCCAAGGGTGATGATTCACAAAAGAGTGAATCATAGTCACAAAGGCTAGATGATTCGAATGTGGGGGATGAATCACATGGTTTTGATTTCTGCAACCAATAGGGGGCAGTACTGTCTCAAAAATTCAATGCTTAATTTAACAAAACAAACGTTGAATTCATGCATTCTGCGCATAATACACTGCTCAAAGAAATTAAAGGAACACTTAATCAACACAGTATAACACCAAGTCAATTAAACTTCTGGGATATCGATCTGTCCAGTTAGGAAGCGTAAACGATTGTGAATCAATTTCACCTGCTTTGGTGCAAATTAAAGTGACAAGAGATGGACAGGAGAGGCAACAGCAAGACAACCCCAAAAAAGTAAATGGTTTTGCAGGTGGTGGCCACAAACCATTTCTCTCTCCTTATCCTTCCTGACTGATTTTTCTCTAGTTTTGCATTTTGCTAGTGCCCTTGTCACTACTGGTAGCATGAGGCGGTACTTGCAGCCCATTCAGGTTGCACAGGTAGTCCAGCTCCTCCAGGAAGGCACATCTATACGTGCCATCGCAAGAAGGTTTGCTATGTCTCCCAGCACAGTCTCAAGAGCATGGAGGAGATACCGGGAGATGGGCCATTACACGAGGAGAGCTGGACAGGGCCGTAGAAAAGAAACAACCCAGTGGGTTGTGCGAGGAGGAACAGGAGGAGCACTGCCAGAGCCCTACAAAATGACCTCCAGCGGATTACTCGTGTGCATGTTTCTGACCAAACTATCAGAAATAGACTCAATGAGGGTGGCATGAGGACCCGACATCCTGTAGTGGGACCTGTGCTCACAGCCCAGCACCGTGCAGCTCGATTGGCATTTGCCAGAGAACACCAGAATTGGCAGGTTCGCCATTGGCGCCCCGTTCTCTTCACAGATGTGAGCAGGTTCACACTGCGCACATGTGACAGATGTGAAAGAGTCTGGAGACGCCGTGGCGAATGTTATGCTGACTGCAACATCATCCAGCATGACCGGTTTGGTTTAATTGACTTGGTGTTATACTGTGATGATTAAGTGTTCCCTTAATTTTTTTGAGCAGTGTATATTCTCATTTTCAATCCAATTTTAAATGAGAAAGGGTATTTCATTTTCATGGAAAATCATTGTAAAAAGACAAATAATTGTACACAAATGTACACAAACTACAGTAAATAATAAAATAATCATTCAAATTATTTTTTAAGTTGTTGAGATTAAGTGAAATATGTTGACATTAGTACCTAAAAAATATGAAATATGTTGACATTAGTACCTAAACAACTTCTCAGAAAAAATATCATACAACAACACATACAAATAGATGCATGTGACCTCATCGCTTACAATTTAGTGATTCACAAGCATCTTCCACATGACCACTGTCAGAAAACAGAATGAATGGGTAAAATAGGTCAATTCAGTAAATAATGCCTTTGCAAGACGAGTTCTAAAACAACACATGGATATTAATGCTTCAGCTGACACTTTGCATCATAAAATAGTTTTGAAAAAATATCTCCAATGGAAACTGCAATTAGACAGCACAACAGCTGAATTTACACATTCAACTGATTATTTCATTACTGAGCATGAGAGTCCAACTCTCCTGTCTGAACGATATCAACTGCTGTTGCACCCAAGATCACAAATATGTGATTAAAATGTTCGTTACTAAAAATTCTAATGCTGTTGTTACAATCACTACCGGTAATTGAAAGCAATGGAGTCCTAGAACTCGAACTTTTGAGTTAAATATTCCAAAATACCTACACTTCAAAGGGTTAAAGGAATGACCTTTACTGCTGCTGACCCCAGCAGTGCATTCCAATTAATGCAGAGCAGAGCTGGGAAAGCACACATCATAGGTGTGGTCAGGTCAAGAAAATTTCAGGTCATAATTCTCCATAGCTGAACATAAATATTCAAGAACACATGCACACTCATCTGGAGGAGCTAACCACACTGCCGTTATTTTAGAAAGTAATACAATTCTAAAACGTTCCAGTTAATACAAAAAAGTTTAGTTAGATATTCCATTATTTTATGCCAATAGCTACATTATACAAAGGTTTTTCATTCATTTTTGTGCAAATTATTAAAAAAATATATATTTTGGAAAGTAATTGAGCCACATACAGGGGGCTTTAGACAGACATGCTACCCCTCTTTGACACACAGACTAAACCTGCTGGAGACACACTTTATCATCCCGTCTCGGGACCACATTTTGTACCAAACGCCCAGCGACAATTTGTTGCGTCACCTCTTTGACAACGGTAGCATTGTACTCTCTTGTACTGTACAGTGCTCATTCAGTTCAGCCAATCTGTTTCATAATCAATCGCATTCAAATCATTAACCTAGAATGTCGTAGTCACAAGATGTTCTTTTCCCCTCTGTATCTCGCTTGGCACAGTGAATGGAATGCATTATTATGCACAAATCCCATCTTCTGCATTGGTGTCATTCCAGAAGTTTCCCCACTCGAGACAAATTATTACCCAGGCCAGACCAGCGCTCCTTACGCCATCTAGTGGCTTTTCAATGTATGCAGTTTCATTCATATCAAATAACTAAGAGCATAAGTTAGATCAATAATTAAGAGCATAAGTTGGAATGAAAGCCCAGGACACATCAGTGTTTATTATGTGCCCCTGCAGTACAGAGGCAAAAATTTATTAACTTATAAAATATGCAGTCAATAAAAAGGACAATGAGGACAATGGAATGGGAGAGAAAAATAAAGCAACGAGATTAGAAATTCTCTAGATAATAAAACAAAAAATAGCAAAATGAGTAAAAGATTTGAGGTGGGAGAGAAAAAGAGCACACCGGAGCGATTGGATTGATGTGAAGTTGTGAAGCAGTTCAGTACCGATGAAGCGAGGTCTACTTATTTACACCTCCATTACCCTCTGCTACTGAAATATTTCACTTACGCCGGTCAAGTCCATGAAACATACTTCATGAACAGCCTCCAAGGCCATCTCTGCTGGTCCATAGTTTTTCAAACAGCTATCTCTACTTTCAATCAGGTTTCTTAAACATCACAACCAACGCTGGCAAATGACTCATTCATTGGTTTGTTCCATACAGCCTACAATCAATGATTTCAAATATCACTTGTAGTAGGCGGCTGAATCTCGTGCTTTTTCAAATGTTTTTAAAAACACATAAATATGTAAAAGCCATACGCTTCACACTGAAAAGGCGCACCAAAATCGCAAAGAAACATTTCTCAAAAATATTTTTAAAAAGAAAGATTGCTTTATACTGGACACGAATAGAACTTCTCAGCTTCTCAAAAACAGTAGAAAATAGGCTGCTTAAAAGATCTCCTGCTAAATAGATCATTACAGTACAAAAATAGATTCTTTCTGATTGCGTTTCCTGGTTCAGTCTCCTGTCCTGTGTGGTCGGTTTTGTGCCTCGCAGGGGGGTGGGGGTGGGGGGAGTGGTTATCTGTCATTTGGGAGTGAGAGGGAGTCTGGAGGTGGTCCTTCTCAGTGGCACATGCGTGATGTCATCTCTTTCTGCAGGAGAGAGACATGGCACAGAAAGCCTTACATTTAGGGAGCAACAACCACCGTATGACCATCCCAGTGAACTCTGACCTTTCCCCGCAGACAAGCTGATACAGGTTACCTTAAACCAGAGGGCACCGACTACAGGCCCAGAGTTGTGACTCAGCACTTAACTGATTGATTACAGTCGCGGATTACACTGCTAACTCGCCTCAACCGGATCAGTGGATCTGAACTGGTTGCCAATTTTAAGGTGAAAATAAAAAGCAGTCATCCTGTCTCTCTATAGGGCTAGGGCCAGGGATCCCTGACATAAACACATATCACTATACATTACATACCATACACTGCTCTTAAGATAAATATACATGCCTACAGTTAGCGCTGGAATAGGGGGTATTAACCTGTATTTGTTTTTAAATAACCCTTTGGAGCTCATGGGTGTGTTTTGAATATAGGGGGAAGAGTGCCTGCAAATATATGTTTACAGTCCCATGAACGTGCTCTTCCGTGATGGACAGGCTCAGGGTGCTGGATGCCCTGAGAAAAGGACTCATTATTATAAGCTATAATGATAAAAGATACATTGTGTTTTGGTCATGAAGCCTGTATCTCTGGGAAATTGAGTCCCCTTTCTTCTCACATTCACCCTCTCCTTCTGCCTCTCGCTCCTGTTGCTCACTCGCTCACTCCCACACTCAACCACCCACCCACACATACACGTACGCATACGCACACGCGCACGCACACTCTCTCTCACCAGTGGCTCCAGCTCTTTATGGTCCGTGAGGTTGAACTCCGTGACGAAGTAGTAGAAATGTTTGTAGCAGGTGTTGACGTGAGCCTCCGCCCCCATCTGGGACACACGGTCGAAATGGTGGATGTAGACGTGGACAAACACCCGGAACAGGCGGGACAGCATCTTTTTGGCCACTTGCATGAAGTTTTTGGGGAAAGGAGTACCTTAAAAAAAATTAAATAATCAAATGACACAATGCGTGAACAGCAAGCTCAGGGTCCCTAAGAAAAAGGTTTTTAATGTAAATATTCAGTTAAAAATGAAGACGAAACACAGAGCAAACCTGGGTAATGCACTGCATGATAAGATGGTGCTCCTAAGATACAGGTCAGGGATGCATGCCCAAACTATGCCCCCGGAGGCTAAACCTGGCCCACCAAGGCACCGTGGTATTTAAAAAAGATAAATCGTAAAATGTGTTGCGAATGGTAAAGTGTGGTTTGAAACACTGAGCTCAAAAGCTTGGGGATTCCACATTTAGGCAAACCCCACATATGTGGAAAGATAGAAAAAGTGCATACACATCGTCGTTCATCCTCCTAATCTCTTTGCCAATTCGAACGTCAATCATTGATACATGTGAGGGCACATAGGCGTGTCATGGCAATACATCTTTTACACATTACCTTAAGCTCCCATAGTTAACTGCAAAGCCATTACCTATGTCTAGCCGATTTTGCCGAGATGCTTTATGGGAATTGAAGTACAATGTCAAATGGGCAGATTGGTTTTGCTGTGCACAACTATTTTAAACGGGTATGATTTATAACTCACGTAAAAAAATATGAATCAAGCCGTAGTTGGTTAGATTACTAGCACAATAAGCATGCGTAACAATACAGAGCCTGAACAGAGTGCGGCAATTATGGCTGTACCTGCAGCTCCTCTGCACTTAAGTCACATATCCGTAAACCGGGTCTGAAAGAGGCAGACGGCCACATGCATAATTAACCGTGGTAACGCTGGACATCTGTAGTCTCAGGCTACTGCTGACAGCACTGTCAAATTTAGACTACTGCTAAAATCATCCTCTGCATCAGGGGGTGTTGAAGGTGGCTGGGAATATGGTAGGTGAGTGGGGGGGGGATAGCACTACTCATCCCCACAAGGCTAAAGTGGGCCATGCTCAATTTTTAACTTCGGACGCACGCTGGAACCATCCTCGTCCAATGCCCCCTCACTGACGTGACTTCTAGCCTCTGACATCAGATTTTTAAAAAAAATAAAGGAATATTTCCCCCATGTAAAAGGTGCAATGCAACTTACTAAGTACTAATAATTCAATATGTTTGTTCAATTTTATTTTTTGCTAAGAACTCGGACGCATTTACAGTGAAACTCATCCGATTGCTGGGCTCGACTCCAGGGCTTGTATAAACGTGGACACAAGCTACATTTATTTATATCGTACTGTACAGGCTATATGACCTACTTTCAAAGCCGCAGTCTGACTTTTTCTGGTGCCAGTCAAATGCCGGAGTGAGAGAGGGGGAGGAGCTACAGAACGGACTCCAAAATTACAGCAGCCTATAAACGATATGGAATTTCTGGCCAGCTTTCGCATGGAGTACCAACTCTTCGAACCCTGTGCACCCGTTCAGCTTCCACCCCTATTGGTGATCTGTGATTAAACCACAGTGCTTCTGTTTAAAGTCGTCTGTATACTTTCACAACCCCTACAGTACCTTGTTCTTGTTCATTCAGGAAATGAAACTGAAAAAATGTCCATGTTTCTATGAGGATTTTCCCCTCCCAGCTAAGGAGTGGGGATTTCTTTAAGCGGAATTAGTCTGGTACTTTACACGTTTGCTTAAATTTGTGGAAGCTTGCTCTTCCAACGGTAGACGAAATCAAACAGTTTCATGTAATGACTGAGTCATTCTTTCTGTGTGTATCTGCGCGAAGGGAATTTATAACTGTTCATCATGAATTACACAGAAATACATGCAATTTTAACACTGTAGAGTTAGTCAGCTATAGGTGGCCCCATACTGCCTCATGAAAATAAAATAATAAAACACCCATCTTGCATTTGACCTGGCCTGGGAACGATGAATATGAGCTCAGATTGCGAAACGCTGAGCCTGCCCCTGCCACAAGACAAGCATCTCCTGGGAAGTAATGCAAACGCTACAAAAAGCACTGAGGTGTAGCCAGAGCCAAGCTACTGTAAACACAGCCTTGTTCTGAAATCTTCCCATAATCAGCTCAGAAGGAACCTTTGCGTACTCCATACGCCAATGTTATCTGTCCGGGTGATCCAGTGAGACACTAGGCCACTGTATCACCAGTGATCCTTACATCAAGCATTTAAGACTCCGGTCCTAGGGAGCCACAGGATTTACAAGGTTACTGTGGTTTCCTCTCAGACGGCAGCCAATTTAAGCTTTGGAAACAAGGTGGGAGAACTCCTTAGCAAATCAAGGACTTAAATTAACCCTTTGAAGAGTAGGTTCTTACACAGTGTTTGAGAACTCCATTGCTTTCAATTACCAGTAGTGGTCGTTACATCAGCGTTAGAAAGTTAGGTTGAGAACATTGTAGTCACATATTTGTTATCTTACACCTTAAAGGGTTAATCACTGATGCGTGGAATCGCACAAAGAAACAGGCAGACAGCGCAGCCTCGCAGGACTGGAGTTTGAGGATCCCTGACTCCCATTATAGCACACACGTTCTCTCCTCCATTCTTCCTGGCTTGTTCTGGAACTTTTTTTATTTACTTAATCCTCTTTTTAAAAATCAATGTATTGTATTTCATTTGATTCACTTGTATTTTTAATGGACGGGGGGGGGGATTGCTCCGCGTCAAATCCTATTCCCGTTTTATTTTGTGTTACCTTTGTATTGTTTTATGTTTTTAATTAAGAAATTTGTGTCAAGGTGTGTTTAAGCTGCCATGTAAACATTATTACCGATGTTGGTGGGGAAGATATCCTCGTTGTTGATCTGAACCTCGATCCAGTCCATCAGCAGGCTCATGTATTTCGGGGCAGGCAGCGCGGTGGGCTTCTTGTACTTGTGGTCGTCCTGCCAGCGGTACTCGTACTTGGGCCCCCCGGACATGATGGGGCAGGACTGGTCGTTGCAGGAGTCGCTAATGGTGCCGTAGATCAGGTTGATACGGTTGAAGAAGTCCACCACGTGCACGGCCACCCAGTCATGGAGGCCCTCCCCGTGGGGCAGCTGCACGGCCTGCTTCAGGTCCAGCCCCGCGTTGAGCGACGCCTGGGCCTTCTTGTGCAGCTCGAAGCGCTGCGTGCCCGGCTCGAACTTGCGCTTGGGCCGGAATGTCCTGTCCTTGTTGAAGACCTGCTTCAGCGCCAGAGACATGGCTGTAGAGGGCAGCTGTGTGGTGCGTTTGTGAGGTTTAATGGCTTTATGTGAAGAACCCTCTCTCTATCCCTGGTGTTCAGAACCGAATTTGCCTTGATGCCGTCAGTATTAAGTACAAAACAGCAACACAGTTAGCTGTTGCTGTCGAGGGGGTGCTTTTAATTTTCCTTGAAATACGTACAGCCGTTTCCACTCCTCGAACTCATGGGACCTGTCAGACAGAGAGAGAGAGAGAGAGAGTGTGTGTGTGTGTGTGTGTGTGTGTGTGTGTGCGGAGAGGAGAGGAGGAGAGAGAAAGAAATAAAGTAGTAAAACATTTTTGCTAAGCACACAAATTATATAATAACAGTAATGTGGTGGCACATTAATAAAACGGTGATTGTATAATTAGGGTGAGGTAATATTTTTCATGATTTACAGTAAAAGCCACCAACCGTGTTCCTTATCATTCACAATAGAATTTTTATCAATCTCAGGAATTCCACTGGTAATAGGCCAACCATAGGGGGGGAAAAAATCACTTTGTTAATTATTAAATTATAAACACTTGAAATCGGAAACGTGTTAGCTCATTTTGGCAACATATTGGTGCTCAAAACAATATCTTATTTTGACAACTTAAAAAAGAACATGCTAGTCATTCCTAACCACTGTGTAAAAATGGTGATTCATTTCCTTCACTGGTATTGCACTAGCAAAAATGACAAACAGTAAAGTTCCCAACAAAACGATCATCAACAATATTATCTGACGGATACGTCTGGAGCGCGTACCAGCAAACATGTGGAGATTAAAGTGATATAAACCTTAAAGCGATGATTCGTACAAGTAGCTTACTCAATCGTATCTGTCTGTGCATCTAAACAGACTGAAGCCAGGCTACACGCTACATGACAGTGGTTACCCAAGACAAATTCAAAAGCGAAACAGACACCATGCGAGCTAGTGACGACAGCGAAAACTTCCAAACGTTAGAAGACAATGCATCACAAAAACAATGTTAATGTGTTGTACGCGTTCTGAATAAACTTGTACAATGTTACTTTGTAACCGTAAGAGTTTAAAAGCACCTCATCAGAAGTCAACATCCTGCTAGCTCGTTGCTACTTTTCCTGTGTACGCTACTTACCGACTAAGCTGGTTTCTTGTTCCGCTTAGCAAACTTCAGTATTAATCGTCCGATTCTTTGGTTACTTGGCGCAAATTTATAGCATCGTCTTATTAAAAAATATATATATAATAAAAGAAACAATGGCAACCGTGGTATTCAGTTTTTTAAAAATAATTACAACAAACAGGACCTAATAATAAATATTACCGTTCCACTTTCTTTGCGAAGTGAGATAGAAGGCCCCTCCCTAGTCCTACCCACAAAAAAACACTTCCTTTGAAGAAACGTCATTGTACACCGCCCGTGGCGGCACAAACTGCACATCTATGAAGAGACAAGCCTGCGCATCCTGTTTCAGTAAAGTTTTACTTACCTCCGGCTAATAAAGAAATCTGCTGTCTATATAAGCTACCAACAAGCGCCTTTATGTTAGCGATAAGATTGAAAAATACATACCGGTTTACAATGCCACGAACACAATGTGGGCTACTTGGTGTGATTTACTTGGTGTTCTAAGTAATATACACAATTTGATCTTTGTCACGGTTACACTCCTGTAGGACCTTACTGTAAATAGGAATGGAAATGTGTTTACAAGGAGTCATTACATGATTAATGTGCAGTAATATATTGTATAAGTAGACTTGTTCTGATGACTATGGTAGATAAAATGGAACTCTTCAGTTTAGAATTAAACGTAAGATTGCAATTTGTTTTCAATATATTAACACCCCAGGGGGAGACATTTCGGAGGTCCTTATGTTGGGGGTGATTTCTGTTGCAGCAAGGCAGCAAGTAATACCAAAATGTGCTCCATTTCTTTCCCCAAAATTAAGCTTTAATTTGTATATTTGTATTTAGCACTAATTATTATGCAACAAAAAAACTCAGTTGCACAATGCCTGGAAACCTTGGTGCAAGCAGTGAAAAGGGTTCTCCGTTTAAACCTCCACAAATCACACTGTTCCTTTTAGAACAAGCAATCACAAAAACAAGTTATTTTGGTTCTGTACTCTAGCACTTTGAGTGTATCCTGAGTTTGAAAGGATACAATGACAACGAGTGCAGACTGTCAGCTTTAATTTGAGGGTATTTTCATCCATATCGGATGAACCGTTTCGAAATTATAGAACCTTTTGTACAGTCATTTTTAATATTTGGTCGCATATCCTTTGCATGCCATGACTTCCTGATGTCTGTGACCCAACAGTATCAAAAGACTCTTGATATCTTATTTTCTGGTACTCCTACAAGCGATACTATAACCTCTCTGCATTTGAATAGATCTCAATGGGAATTGAGGGGTGGGACTAGATTTAGCTGTAAATTACACTGGAACAGTATGGAACACATGGTTGGCTAAATGGCTCTAAGTCATCAAGGGTCTTACGTATCAAACAAGCCTCAAACCATCACTCTGCTGCCAGATATGCAGCAGATATGGATGGATAACTTGAAGGGTTTCTTCAGACTTATTTTTCCATAGAGTTCAATAGAAAAACTATAGAGAACTAGAGAAACAACCCTTAAAGTAATCCATCCATATGTACTGCATATCTGGCAGCTGAGTGATGGTTTGATACCTCAGACCCTTGATGACTTTAAAGCTGATTAAAGCCATTAAAGCTGACAGTCTGGACTTCAACTCATTGTCATTGTATCCTTTCACACTCTAAGTGCTAGAGTACAGAACCAAAATAACAAAAAACGTGTCACTGTCCAATGAATTATGGTGCTCGCTGTATGTGATGTGGGACATGTATGTTCAGTCTGTTAGAATCAATTCTGTATTTAATTGAATTAAGTTAATTTTGTTCATTTTTGTTAACATGTACACAACCACATGCATGCACACACACACACACACACACACAGACTCAAAAAGAAATACAGATGCATATACAATGCAAATGAATGGAAGTACTTTTATTTTAATTTTGAAAAATTACATTATTAAGTTCAAATGAACTCAAACAAAAACTGTTTTCAAAGCAGTTTGATAGGAAAATTTTGATAGATCAGCAGATTAGTAGTAATAGTTTGATTCATGATGCACACTAGTTTGGATGTCAGAAAAGCAATCACTATATCTCTTGAAAAGAAAAACAAAAACAGATATTATATGACACAAATAGGGGCATTGTCACAGTACTTGGAGTTTGAGCATTTAGACATATACTTGAAACACATTGAGATAAATTGCAATGAAAAATCAAATGCCCATGGCAATTATGTTTGATAATCTGCATCCAAAGTTATTATATTTTCACTCGAAGCAATCTTGGGTCTATATAAAAATTTAGTAGCCAGCTGAATGAGTGAATACCGAATTATTCATTAGTGGTGTTTTCACAAGAACATTATGGCTCAGGATACCTTTCATGTCAAACTGAATATTCATGTATATGTTAATTCAGCCAAAACCCTGTTACATGAAGTCTGGTACATATCAGTTTTTAAGTATTGGCCTATGTTTATTTGACCTATGAGCACCACAAACTATTTTCAAATATCTAAAGGAAAATTAGATTTTTTAAAAGTTGAGGTGACTACTTTTTGACTACTTGATAGACTGTATAATTTTTTACTATTCAAGACCAAGCCAAAAATAGCTTCAAAATATTTGTTATAAACTTTTTCTTTGCACACACAAAATCAGACAACGATGATAGAGCTGCATTATACTTTTCATGTGATGGCTTTGAAGATACTACCTTTTAAAACCCCATGTGCCAGAAGATGTCTCTTTTAGAGTAATTCCATTCAAAATGAAACAATAAAATTGCCAGCAACACAAGCTTCAGTGGTCATCTGAGACGGCTAACTCATTTATGACACACCTATCCTCTCTGCCTTGCGAAAAGGAACAAGCACAAGTTTGTTGTATTGGTTTATCTTGACTCGTTTAGTAGCCATAGATCAGTGGATCTCAGCCCTGGGTGGTATTTCACAAAGCAGGATTACTGATTTAGCTGGATAATTGCATTGAGTAAAACCCGGAACCTCCAAGTCTGGAACATGGGCTGAAGTAAAAAGAGCTGTTCCGGATTTTACTCATTGCAGTTATCCAGCTAACTCAATAATCCTGCTTTGTGAAATCAGCCGTTTTTGTTGACACTCAGCCCTTAACTGACCAATTAAAGTGGCTGTCACACAGTTAGCTGATCTCACCTGGGGTGTATACAACAAAGCAGAATTACTGAGTTACCCGGGACAGCTCTTTTTACTTCAATCCATGTTCCAGAGTTGGGCGGGTTCCGGGTTTTACTCCTGCTTCGTGGTATACCTCACCTGCTTTCTTTAGCCTCCAATGATCGGTGATGTTAAGGCGAAAGCAAAAACAGCAGACCCCACAACCCACCAGGACTTAGGTTTGAGAACCGCTGCCTATGTACAGTTATTCAAAGAGGCGCACATAGAGGGCGGTAAAAGGCCCAGAGAGCAGAGCACTTCTGGTCTATATGGGCAGGGCTGCAGCAGCTGCTTCAGCGTTCTCCTCTGGCGGTGTCTTCTTTGAGATGGAGTAATAGTAGGTCCGAATCCGCTCCTCCACTTTTGCGAAATCCGGCCTTTCCTCATGCCTTTTGAAAGGGCAAAAACAGCCATGTCACTAGCTTATACCATGACTATATAATTCTCCATGATAACTATTTAATACTAACAACAACAACAATAACAATAACAATAACAATACTACTACTACTACTACTACTACTACTACTACTACTACTACTACTACTAATAATAATAATAATAATAGTAATAATAATAGACTTTTATTTAACCAAGAGGGTCAATTGAGAATAATTAATAATTTACGTCAATGATGACCTGCGTAGTCCCTAAGCCACATGGACTGTGGGAGGAAACTGGAGTAGCCACATTCGTTATCTCCAGCACAACCCCACCCCGGTCCACAATCTCACCTAGGGCAGCAGCAAGGCTAGAGTCATGCCTGTAGCACATGATTCTTACTTGTATGTCCAGCAGTCAAGCATCAGAGTGTATATCACGTCTGGACATCCTGTTGGGCAGTCCATACGCTTCCCTGTTTCTATGAAATTGATCACCTCTGGCCCCTTCATTTTCTGCCAAAAACAAGTTCAGTATAAAAGAGACAGGTGAATAAAGTCAGAGACACAAAAATGAACAATACACATGGGTAATGTGTGTGTGCGTGTGTGTTTGTGTTTGTGTGTGTATATATATATGTGTGGGTGCACGTGTATGTATCCGAATTGGGTCAAATACAATGTTCTGTGTATAATATCATATCATATTATTTAAGTGGTTTTGAATTTTAAAATCTTTTTATTCTTTCGGCTCTTTAGATCCTGGGAAATCCCTGATAATTTTCCAAAATAAACCCTTACTAAGCAAAACTGATAGAAAGAGAAAACAGATACTTATTTTAAAATGTTTACTGGTATTATCAATATAATATTATATAAAATTGAAGAAATAGCCATAATAATTTCTACTTAAGCAGTATCACACAAGAGGGAGTGCTGTTATATGGTGTTCGGCATGAAGATAATCACAGCCATGGTGATATACAGTGTATCACTTAATATATAAACAAAACAGAGTGATACAGCACAGTACAATGTTCCAGTGCTGCAGTTGTACTGCAAGTCAACACTCATGGAATGCCTCTTGTCCAATCAAATTACACAACCGGAACTAACTGCTATAATTTAAAATCGGGCATGTTTGTTCCCATCATTGCACACATTGCTTCAATGTTCCCAGTGTAAATATCCTGCTCTAATGTGCCCCATGCTGTTCCTCTCTCTCAGATCGGCAGGTCTACCTTGTATGGCTTTCCACCATAAGAGAAGGCTTCCCACGCGGTGATTCCGTAGCTCCACACATCACTCTTGCTGGAGAACTTATGGAAGTTGATGCATTCCGGAGCATACCACTTCAGAGGCCATTTTCCTGCTGTGCGTGCCTACAAACACACACACACATGCGCCCAGCCAACCACACACAAACAGGCAGGCATGCACATACACACAAATGCACACACACACATGCACACACACACACACACACACACACACACAGGCATGCATGCACCCACCCATGTGTGCATACACATACATACAGACACACACATAGACACACACACATACACCCACACACACGCACACAAGCACACACAGAGGATGCACAAGCAACCTGCTTAACTCATTGTGCTGTAATCCATAGTTTATGACATTAAATATTCCCAGTAGCGTATGACCAACAACACATAGGCCAAAGAAGCTGATGGCCAAGACGCATCCTCACCCTGTAATAGTTGTCATCAGCCCCCAGTGCCTTGGACAGGCCGAAGTCGCTGATCTTGGCGTAGTGCTGGTTGACCAGCAGCACATTGCGAGCAGCCAGGTCTCTGTGCACAAAGTTGTTCTCCTCCAGGTAGCGCATGCCCAAAGACACCTGGTGCATCAGCTCTGTTACATTCTCCACCGAGATTTGTTCCCTGTGGGGTGACGAAATGAAAACAGACAGGCCTGCTTACTGATTGGACACTCCACCGTGCAAGGACAATACTAATATACTGCCTAACCCATTTTATCGCTCACTCAGATCGATCCTTCATTAAATTTCTGTTACCATTCGCAGGTTGGTGTTATAGTTATTGAAATGTGTTCTGAGGGCAGCATTGCAAACCTTACCGTAACGTAACCCTAACCCTAACCCTAAGCATAACCTTCTCACTGCTTGGAAGGCTGAGACAAGCAATCACATGAATGCTGCCCTCAGAACACATTTCAATAAATATAATACCAACCTGCTTACCATTCATTCTATCTTAACTATTACACCGGACCGGCCAGTGAAGGATGGGCTCCCCCTCTATAGCCAGGTTCCTCCTGAGATTTCTTCCCATTGTAGAGTTTTTTCTCACCACCATTGAGTTTTTTGCCCAATTTTTTTTGTATTTCCACTGTAAAGCGTTTTTGTGACAGTGTCTTGTTTTTTATACAAATAAAATACAATTGAATTGAATATATGAATATCCAGTGTCATGCACAGGTGCAGCCTAAAATAACTGAATTTGGTGGAGAAGGAATGTGCTTACAAACTGTTTCAAAGATCCCAGTTATTAATGAACAAATGATGTATCAACGGACACAGTCTTCACTAGGTTGCCCATGTAGGGGGAAGCATTGTTTGTTTGTCAATAAATCATCGGGAGTTCAACAGCAGCGTGCCACAGGGCACATTCTGCCATGCTCAACCTTCTGACAGCTGTGACTCCAAGCACAGATTTTCTATAAACTCACCAGATGCCAGCTCAATATTGTCAAGAGTATTGGTCGATCGCAAAGGTAGTGTGGGTAGATCGCACAGGCATTTAAAAAAATTAGATGTTAGCCAATAATCCATCCTCACCATGGCATTTGCCACTTGATTGACGTACAGGGCAGCCAGTCTGAGATCTCATCTTTTCTAACACATGGGTCACTACGTTTGCGCGGTAAACAGTGCGCGCTACTGCAAAAACTCCAGCGAGCTAATTACCTCGTTAGCTTTCCAATTTCTTTCTACTAAAGAAAGGGTATAGAAATGAGTGGGGGAGCTAGACTAAGTAAGAAACCAAAAACTTACCACTTCCATCCACAATGTCATATTCGAAGTGCGTTTGTCTGATCTGCCAATCTACCATCGCTATTCCGAAGAAGGCAAATGTGGAGCGACACTTTCGGACTGTTCATAAAAACTACGACACTGACTTCTCTCCGAAAAGCGAGCTAAGAAAAAAAGGCCAGATGGAGAGTCTTCCAAGATGGAGAGATGATAAAAGAGGCATTTGTTGAAGCAACTGACTCGTTGTTTCGGGACTTTAAAAACAAACCGGAAATATTATCTTCAATCAAAGCTCTCCAGCTATCAAGAAGTAGGCCTACAGTTACACGGCGCTGTGAAGTCATGGCCGAGGATTTGACACAGCAGCTATGGAAGGACATTGTGGACTGTGAGTGTTTCTCATTGCAATTGGACGAGTCTACAGACGTAAGTGATACAGCCCAGTTGTGCATTTTTATTCGGATGGTGTTTACAGATATGACTGCAAAAGAGGAGCTGTTAACAATACTGCCTATGAAAGAACACACGCGGGGAGAGGACATTTTTCAGTCTTTCAAAAACTTTATTGAGAAAACCCAGCTTCCAGTGTGCAAATTGATGTCAATCACCACGGACGGTGCACCCGCAATGATTGGCCGCGTGAATGGATTTATTGCCAAGTGCAGGGAGGATGACGCTTTCCCCGACTTCCTTAATTACCACTGCATAATACACCAACAAGCATTATGCGCAAAAATGCTAAACATGAAAGAGATCATGGATGTGGCAACGAAGATCGCCCGTTCTATTCGAGCTAGATCTCTTCAAAGACGGCTGTTCCGTGCGCATCTGGAGAAGGCTGACTGCGGCCACTTTGAGTTGTTGCTACACACTGATGTGAGATGGCTTAGTAGGGGGAAATTCCTGCAGAGATTCCGATAGCTCTGTCCGGAGATTAAGGAGTTTCTTCTTGTCGATAAACATGCAGAATACAAACTAAATGACGATCAGTGGCTACTAGACTTGGAATTTTTAACCGATCTAACCAACATGTTGAATGAGCTTAATTTAGAGCTGCAAGGAAAAGACAAAACCGTGGTCAATATGATCAACTCAGTTAATGCTTTTAAAAGAAAAATGTGGGCACCCCTGGGTTAGAGAATGGAAGCACTCTGGCTCAATATACTGTATATCTGGTTTCTCTAGATCAGAGGTGTCAAACTCCAGTCCTGGAGGGCCGCAGTGTCTGCTGAATTTCACTGCATTTCAGCACAAATGCTTAATTTAAGTCATTGATTCGCCAAAGAGTCCACCACCTTGTTCTCTAGGCCTTAATTGGCTGCTGTTTTAAAAGAAACCACAAATACCCGCAGACGCTGCGGCCCTCCAGAACCGGAGTTAGACGCCCCTGCTCTAGATTATATCTGTCTATTGGGGAGGTTCTCCTTCTCTCCACACCCATTCCTCTTATACCTGCTGCCTGCACAATGTAGACACAATCAAATATGACTGAGATTTTTATTTTTAAAGGAAAGTGGATTCTCTGCCATTCTTTATCCAGGGAGGATTTGTCAAGGGGTTTGAGAGTCGGTCAGTCTACGGACCGCGATGCCCGGTCTCCCGGCGAATGGTGGGAGTTTGGTGCATGCACATCTAACAGGTGTGGTGTTTAATTTGACTGATGTGAATATCAGCGAAACGTGTACAATGTATGGTGAAGTTTTTCTCTTTCATGTCTTATTTTGCAACCCACCACAACCCCTCCCACCCCCTTTCCCCACGCCCCTAGTCCCAACCCACGGTTTGAGAAACATGACTATAAGCAAATATGGACACTACTTTCAAATATATCTAAAACATGCATTTGCTTGTATCTACACCATATATCATGCAGCTTGCTTGCCTCTATTTTTGCATTGGTGATACCTCTGCGCCACCGGCAAAACAATCTACGTCTCCGCCATTTTGATTGTCGGCACTGGGACGGTCCCAAAACAGCACGACGCCGCAGGGCCCATCCAAAACGCTTGAACGGCACCTTAACAGGACAAGCCACCCAGCAGCCCCAGGACAAATGCGAGAATGTGAACTGATGAGCTTGCAATGCTGGACTCACTTCCGGGAGAACAGGAACTTGTTGAGCGGGCCGTTGACGGCCATCTCCATGACCAGCATGAGGCTTTCGGCCTGGCAGATTCCGATCATACGCACGATGTACGGGTTGTCCAGCTGGTGCATGATCTCCGCCTCCTTCATCATCTCGTCCTTCACCGACTTCTCGTTTTCGCTCTTCAGCATCTTGATCGCCACGTCGATTTGTTTCCTGGAAGGGCACAAGGGGTCAGCTTAGACTTTTAAAAAAAAAAATTTTTTTTTTACTTAAAAATGTTTTTATATAAATTTGCCGCCAAACTTGGGGCTGAGCATGTCCAATTCCCACCCTAATCAGAAAAAGTAAGAACCCCTGAGAAACCCCTTCAATAAAGCATGCTTGAGAGTGTGCTGCTAGTCTTGGCTGTTTACCACTCTGCAGTAGCGTTGATGGAGACGTGATGGAGTTGCAGTTAGACTGGAGGCCAGGGGCCGAGCTACACAGAGTCACTATCATTTTGTAATGAGTGCTATTATAGTTCAGCCCCCTCCTCTTTCTGGATGACTGACTGTTATATACTGATAGGAATCTTTGCACGATAGCCTCCAATTTCTTTGCTAAACGTTTTCCAACATCCAGAGAAATATTGGCAATTTGTACAGATTTACACAAATGTCAAGACATTTGGAGAACAAGCACTGCAATTTTTTGTATGACTGCCTGCATTTCTGGTTTTCATTTCTGTCTCACATTCCATTCTGCTTTTGCTGCTCTGAGCTGCATAGACTGAGTTTAGTGGCCAATATAATAATTAAAGACAGATCAGTCTTACAACCCGACATCAGAATCATACACTCCTTCTACTGTTCTGCTGTGTTTTTCATCATTGGGAGCTCAACGGGGAGTGAAATGACCAAAGAATCAGTATCAGAGAAGCAGTTTTTAACTAACATTAGATGAAGGGAAGCACACAGTGGCGCCAACATAGAACATCAGCTTCAGTGGTAGAAGCAGCTTGACCTCGATAGCCACGGTGCTAGAAGCAGCTCGGTTCTTGCTGAGCAGGGGTGAAGTTGATTCCGTTTGAAATCGAACCAAATAGAATTTGTTTGTGCAAGCGCCATTCACAAAACATTTATCACGGTACCCTTCACAGCGTACCCCTTTCCCGAAAAGCCCCACAAACTCTAGCCTACGGTGGTTGGAAATTAAACTAAAATTGAATTAATTAATTTAAAAAATAGCCACAATGTTTTCTGATGGGTTTTTCAATTAACGAAGAGACCATAAAATGAACCCCAGTTCTGCAGCAAAACACATGAAACCAGGAACGACCATCCTTCCCCTGACTTCTTCCTCTCTGTCTGAATTTTGGGCCCCTACTTCCCCTCCTAGGCTGCTTACCCCCGCCCCCCCCCCCCCCGCCTCCCCCACACCCCCACCCCTTCCTCACCTTCTCATCTTGTAGACTCCCTTCTTCACGCAGCCGAAGTTCCCCGATCCAAGCTCCACCTCGTCGATCATGAGCTGCTCCCTCTTCAGAAAGAGCTTCTTCTCCTTCAGGGCCTCCGGGTCACTGTAGGGGCTCTCGTACACACTTGTGTCCATAGGTAGGCTCCTGTCCGGAGCTTTAAGAAGAAGATCCAATCACAGGGCTCCATTAATCTCATCTTATCACTATGAATTCGCTGTTGCTGCCGCTGTTACACACGTAGGTTTTATATACTGTAGATTGTAGGATAATGGTTATGGAAAAGAGGTTGCAGGCTCGATTTCCAGGTGGGTTACTGCTGTTGTAACCGTGAGAAAGGCACTTAACCTGAACCGCTTGATTAAATATACAGCTGTGTAAATGGATTGTATTTAAATAATGTTAGCTGCGTAAGTTGCTATGGATAAGAGAGCTTGCCAAGTTAAATGTAATGTTGAACATTCAGGTATTTAACAAAAATATGGAAAGGCCTGGAAAACAAGGAACAGCAATGCGTACTTAGAGGATACCACACAATCAAATAAATGATATTCCAGCATGCAAAGAGTGTATTTTAAAATAATTCATTGTCAATAGCATTACAGAAGTTCCAGAGATTTTACAAAGCCTTATGATTTATATTAGTTTAGTACCGCATTGACATAGACTGACCTTTAGGTGGCGGTGTGTATCCATTCGGTGGTGGAATTCTTCTCTGGAAAGAACCGAGAATGGTTTTACAACTGACGGATACATATGTATAATACATAAATACTAATAAATAAATGCTATTAAAATATCCAACATCCCCTTTCCCATACAGGAATCAGCAAAACCAAGGCAGCGGTGTAGCATAATGATTAGTGAACTAGGCTTGTAACTGTGGGTTTAATTCCCAGGTGTGGCACTAACATGGTAGCATGAGGAAGGTACTCAACCTGAACTGCTTCAGTATCCAGAGGTATAAATGGATTGCATGTAAAGAATGTAAACTGTGTAACTTGCTCTGGATAAGAGCGTCTGCCAAATGCCTAAAATGTAAACGTAAAACTCAGACAAAGAAAATGTTTGCTCTGGGGTTAATACTTACAACTGGGGGTACCGTAGGAGTGGCAGCTTAAATAAACGAAGGAAGAGAGAATCAGTTAATACTTTGTTTTATTTTAGTCAGTTGTTTCATTTTTAAACAGCTTCTTCTTACTTTTGCGCTCAGTTTCTAGAGCTGGTGATTTTTTACTCAGGATTTTCAGTCAATCAACCAATTTATTTTTATTTTTATATTAACCATTTACAACAAAAAGTTGTCATAAAGACCTTCACCACATGACTGAAGTAGATTATAAATGAATTCAAAGAGAACTACATTACCTACGGCGCAGTTGGGGTTCACGCAGGCTTCACGCAATATGGTCATTAATCCATCAGGTTTCATCTTGAGGTACTCCACCAACTGCAGGGGTGGAGAGAGAATGAGAAAGAGAGAGAAAGACACACCAGATAAGCTCATTTATACCTCAAAATGGTTTAATAACAAACTAATGTACCTCCATCTTGTAACAGGTGAGGAATCCTTAATACAAAGTTACTTTACATAAAGCGTGCGCAGAGACAATATGACTTAGGCCTATCTGCAGACAGTAGGCCTATCTGTATTTGTTCAACCAACAAAATTATCTACGCATATTGTATAAACTTTCCGCCAATTTATTTTTAACCCTTGTTGGAGACATGAGCCTCAGGTCTTAATCTCAAGAACCATATATTCTATGCTAAAAACATTCCACTACAAGAGACATTCAATAAAAATAAAGCAAATAATCATTTTAAAAATTATTTTCACCGTAACATGTTTTTGTCATCCAGGACATTGCATTATGTCAAAAAAGATCAAATAAATTCTGCCTCCCTGCACAAAGGCATCCAGGGAACCCCCATCATGAAAATGACAGTGTACAGTCACTCCTTCAGTGGCGGCTGAACCTACCTGCCAGACGGTATCAAACTTGGTTCCCTCCGGCATAGAGTATTTTCCAGACTTGTCGTGCAGAATCTGATAGTGATAGGCCGTTTTTCCGTACATCACAGAGAGAGCAAATGTTCCTGACTCATCCCGATCTCTTACTCTGAGGAATGAAAACACATATATGAACACGCAAGAACCTGTGAACACGCAGTGAAGCCAGAACACGTGAGAACATGAGAACACGCAATGAAGCCAGTTTCTACCCCAGTCTCTCTCTCTCTCTCTCTCTCTCTCTCTCTCTCTCTCTCTCTCTCTCTCTCTCTCTCTCTCTCTCTCTCTCTCTCTCTCTCTCTCTCTCTCTCTCTCTCTTTCTGTCTCTCTCTCTCTCTCTCTCTCTCTCTCTCTCTCTCTCTTTCTCTCTCAATTAAATCCAATAATGCTTTATTGGCATGACTGCATATGAACAATATTGCCAAAGCAATTCACAGTGGAAAAATTAACAATGACACTAAAATATATATAATTAATACAGTGGAATAAAATAAACAAATATATAATTTAAAAAAGGAAGGGACACCTACAGACAACCTACAAGTTGAATGACAAACACTAATAAGAAGAAAAACAAACTGATTAAATACTAACAGCACAAATAACGGAGATGGTGGCTTGCTTGCTATCCCTCCTTTTGTGACAGGAGACCACATATCTTGCAGCCAAGCCAACGCCGCACATTTAGTATTTTCTCCCAGTATACAGGGGAGTAATTTTGTAATTTGAAATGTTGAGTAAAAAAATGTTAAATTTCTACAGCCTGTGACTGTGGGATCATATACAGACGGGCCACAGGATGAGATAGACTGTTCTAGAAGAAGAGAAGTTACAGTTTGTGACGTTCAGTTCAATCCAGCTTAATTTGTACAGCGCTTTTTACACTGAGACACTGTCACAAAGAAAAACAGGAAATAGGTATAATTAGGCAGGACTGAGCCTGTACCCCCCCAAACAAACCACCAAGCGAGTTAAAAAGAACTCCACAGTGGGAAGGAGAACAAAAAAGGATCAAACAGTGGCAAAAAAAAAAACTCCCGGATATTGAGGGGAAGGCCATCCTTTGCTTGCTGGCCCACTGTCAAGAGTTAAAGAGAAAGCAATTGGTAACAGAGAAACCATGGGGAATCTATATATCTAGTCTATCTATTTAGAACCCCACCCACACAAAATCACCACTTTGAGAAAAATTATAGACTCTATAGACTCACCAGATTCTCGGCTCTATATTCTTTTCTTTAAAAAAATAAATAAAATTGGCACCCAGCATGGGGTTGAATATGTCCAATTCCCACCTTAATTTGAAATCCACCTATCTGGAATCACAATCATGCTGCCAACCCTACTGCCGATTTGGGCAGGTGTGGTGATCCACAGTTCTCCAAAACACGTGGTGTCGCCAGTCCGCTTCTTTTCCCCTTTTATGTGCGGCTGTGTCATGCAGTCCACAGGTGCCCGATCAACCATCGGGGATCACTAGAAAGTGATGAAACGCGGGTCCCTAACTGACTGAACCCTCCCATACCCTGGGCAACGCAATCGCCAACTGCACATCGCCCTGTAGAGCTATCGGCCACAGTTGAGCTCCATATTTTTAAACATTGAAAATTCTGTCTCCCTACCACTGAAGCCAAAACAGTCCAATTTGACGCATTTTCTGAAAATGAGTTACTAATGTGACAGTTACTACATAATGGACATTCCCAACTGTCCGGAAGCTCCTGTTACTAAGGCCTAATTTATACTTTTAAAAATGCAGGTGTCGCACTACATTTCGCATATATACTTCAGCGAAGACCTGCGTGGAAGGTTTTGCTGTCTCTATGGTAACGAGACACTAAACTCCTGACCATTTGTTTACATTTGTAAACTGTCCAGTCACACCGCGCAATAAAGTATGATGGTGTCCGCGACATACCAAAATTCTAGAGGCGCGCAGCATTGAGAAAAAGTGTCATAAGACACATGTCATGAAAATATGTCATTTTTGTTGAGCGACACTTATCAAAAGTGTCATGTGACTGAAGCATAAATTATGCTTAATAGGCACCCCCCGTATCTAAGCAGCGGCGAGAATAGAAGGAACACAGGAGGTATCTGGTAAGTTTTAAGAGTCTGTAGTTGGACTCTGCAACAGAAACAGGAACTCACAGGAACTTTCCGTCTGGCTGCGCTCCGGAAAAGAGGCGACGCTCGCCCTCCTGGCGTGCAATCTTGCCGTGGTACCAGGACATCTTCTCATGGGCGGTAGTGGCGATCAACTTCTCGAGTTGAGGAGCCTGGCTGATAATGGCCTGCTCCATGGCCTCCCCCTGTGATTGTGGGGACAGACAGACAGACAGACAGACAGACAGACAGACAGACAGACAGTTCAGGACCAGGCCCAGTACAGACAGATAACTCTTCAATCCACTGCAGGGGTATTCTGGAGGCCAAGAGCATCTAAAGGTTTTTGTGGTTTACTTTAAATCAGCAGCCAGTTTAGGCCTTGGACACAATGTCAACTCCTTAGCCAATCAGTGGCTTAAACTGATCTCTTAGAAGCTAAAATACCAAAAAAATATTGGGATGGCAAGTATGCCATCTGCCAAGTTATGGCTTGGTGGGGCGTGCTCCATACCTATACAGCACAGAAGGTTTGGCACTTTTCAGGGTTTTCTACAGAAATAACCACAATGACCACATGACCCTCAGCCCTTAAGAACATTAAATTCTGTACCTTCTCACCTCATCTAAACACACATAATTCAGATACAACTTCACACTTCCACACAATAAAGCCCCAAACTTGCAATTTTTTTTCTGCCGATTTCATCATCACAAATGCCCCATGCCCTCAAAGAATAATTGTTCCCATTGGATAACAACATTTGATAAAAATAATCAGATAAAAAAGTAACCAATTGGAGGATACACAGGCAAAATGAACGCCGTACACGTAATGCTTTTGATTGAGATAAGGATGTGAACACGTAATGTTTGGACATATAAGGAAGTGCACATGTGATGCTATGTCACCCAATAGAATAATCGCTATGCTTTGCAGGTAAAATCATTGGTTTTTATGTTTGGTAGAATTTAATACAACACGCTTTTTACCTCATCACTTCATATCCCCGACACCTGTGGAACTTTCCACATGGGCGCCCGACCTTTCCTTATAGCATTTCAAACACACGCGGACGCAAAGTTCATCATGTGACGCAGGTGTGACAGTGAGCCAGACAGCGGTATCTGACCACAGGTGTACAGCAGGGTGTCCGGTCCTCACCTCCAGGTGCCAGGTCTGGCGGACATACTCGCGCAGCATGTTATCCCGCAGGCTGTCGAAGATGCCGGTGCGGATGGCCGTGTCGGGGTCCCTCAGGCAGGGCTTGCGGAGGGTGGAAACCAGCCCGTCCGCGTCCTTGCTGTAGTACTCGCAGACCTCGGCCGGCCCGCAGTGAGGCTTCCCGCCGGAGATGCAGTAGGTGCCGTTGAGCTGCTTCTCCACCGAGTAGTGGTGGAACTGCAGGTTCCAGACCAGCGACAGAACGTAGCCGCCCAGACTACGCAGGCACTGCCTCAAGAGGAACAGGCCGTCCGCCATTCCCGCCAGCTTTAGGTGCTCCTCGGCCTCCGAGCGGCTGATGCTGCCGTAGAAGAAGGGAAGCTCTGCTGCGGGGTCTATCATCGCGTGTGTGCGTGCGTGTGTGTGTGAGCATGTGAGTTGGGGTAGAGGGGTTCAGAGAATGGGTGAGTGTATTATTGATTGATGATCAGGGGTTGTCTCTATGCTATTTACTAAGTTTGGAGTTTTGGGTTCCTATGCTAATTTTCTCTCTCCAAAGCTGATGGCTGATGATTGGGTCCAGACATAAAGAGAGACAAAGAAAAAAGTTGCATATTAACAATCTTACATAGTAAATAATATCACCAGTATTCATCAATCAGAGAGTAATAGGCTTGGTCTTTATAGAGCACCCTGGAAACGAGGTACGTGTTCTTGGATTTTCCTCATAAACATGTTTGTGTGTGTGGGAAGTTACAGCGAATGGTTTATCCACACTGGAAAACCTACGAGCAGAAGATCAAGCACAGCAGCACCCACTTTATTTGCCTCAACAAACCCAGTGAGATTTTCTCTCATAGTGGGAGGTATCTGACATTCAGGCACATCAGGTCAATAAACGTTAATTTAGAGAAGCAGAGTGATAAACCCTGTATCAAAGGATTTTTACCAAATCACCTTCATAGAAATTAGTTTTTGCATGGAGACTACATTCTCATAAACAGCATAGGATGCGTGTAGGAGTTTTTATTTTGCAGTTGTGGTTAGGTTTCTTACACACACACACACACTCAGGCAAACACACTCAGAGGAGCATGTGCTGTGTGTGTGTGTTCTGTAATGGAATAAAATGAGCACAGCTGAGAACAACCACAACAGGAAGTTAAACACCCACCACCCAACCCCCCTCCCACCAAACCTCCAGTCATAATGAACTCACTCAGCCTTTAGCAGGTGCTAGTGGTTCTTGACTGTTCCTTCTTTATTTCAGCCGAAAGGTAGCGCAGGCTGGCTGCTAGGAAGCTGTTTCTTCATTATCAGTTGAGAGTAAACTGGCACATGAGCATTGTAGTGACCTCATCCCCACTAAGAATGTTAGCTTTTCAATGGCTGACGTTTCATTGTGGCTGACAGTATGGTTTTTTAGTAACTGACCCTGTAGAGAAGGGATTGATGACAACAGTACAGGGAAGTGGTGGCTCTGGGGATGAAATCTGCTGGCCTGTATTCTCCGCATGGCCAAATACAAAAATCCATCTATTGCTATGACATTTATGCTTTCATCCAGCAAGGGAATATTTTGCAGTCAGAGGCAAACTTAATTTATGTAATTATATATTTATTTACTTATTTATGTATTTATTTAGTTATTTATTTAATTCAGTGTTTTATGCCATTTCCTCCTGCAGGGCTACCACCCACAGTTGGCATTGGTAGAGTCCACGTTCAATAGCAAACTGAGGGCACCCATGCACGAGAATAGTGCCTTAACAGATACCAGACTGTGGAGTTCGTCCATGCACTAGAACAGTGCCTTAACAGATACCAGACTGTGGGGCCCATCCATGCACTAGAATAGTGCCTTAACAGATATGAGACTGTGGGGCCCATCCATGCACTAGAATAGTGCCTTAACAGATATGAAACTGTGGGGCCCATCCATGCACTAGAATAGTGCCTTAACAGATATGAAACTGTGGGGCCCATCCATGCACTAGAATAGTGCCTTAACAGATATGAAACTGTGGGGCCCATCCATGCACTAGAATAGTGCCTTAACAGATATGAAACTGTGGGGCCCATCCATGCACTAGAATAGTGCCTTAACAGATATGAGACTGTGGGGCCCATCCATGCACTAGAATAGTGCCTTAACAGATACCAGACCGTGGGGTCCATCCATGCACTAGAATAGTGCCTTAACAGATACCAGACCGTGGGGTCCATCCATGCACTAGAATAGTGCCTTAACAGATACCAGACCGTGGGGTCCATCCATGCACTAGAATAGTGCCTTAACAGATACCAGACCGTGGGGTCCATCCATGCACTAGAATAGTGCCTTAACAGATATGAAACTGTGGGGCCCATCCATGCACTAGAACAGTGTCTTAACACAGGGGTTTTCAAAGTGGGGGCCGCGGCCCTACGGGGGGCCGCCAGGGGACGCCAGGGGGGGCAATTGGAAGGGAGAGAAAAATGGAAAATGCAACAAAAAAAACAAAAAATAATAATAATAAAATAAAATTTATTTTAAAAATACATTTCAATTCAATTCATAAAATTATTGTGCCGGTTTAAAATAAAATATTAATTGTTATGAATCCTTTCATATCGAAATGAGGTCTTTGCCATGCCCTTCTTTCAATTGCAGCCAATAACTAACCGTCTGCCTGTCAGTCAAAGCGTTACGTTGAGCTGCTAACGGCCCAATTACGGAATCAAAATAGGGTCAAAAGTATTGTGTTGTGTATTAAGAAGCTGTATGTTAGATTTTTTTATATTTGACAGTGTAATTTAAAAGTTTTTTTTTAAAGCCAGTTCGCAATAGGGGGGCCCCAGCCAGAGGCTACAGCTATTTGGGGGTCCTTGGCATGGAAAAGTTTGGGAACCCCTGTCTTAACAGATACCAGACCGTGGGGTCCATCCATGCACTAGAATAGTGCCTTAACAGATACCAGACTGTGGGGTCCGTCCATGCACTAGAACAGTGCCTTAACAGATACCAGACTGTGGGGTTCGTCCATGCACTAGAACAGTGCCTTAACAGATACAAGACTGTGGGGTTCGTCCATGCACTAGAACAGTGCCTTAACAGATACCAGAATGGGGGGCCCATCCATGCACTAGAACAGTGCCTTAACAGATACAAGACTGGGGGGCCCATCCATGCACTAGAACAGTGCCTTAACAGATACCAGACTGTGGGGCCCATCCATGCACTAGAACAGTGCCTTAACAGATACAAGACTGGGGGGCCCATCCATGCACTAGAACAGTGCCTTAACAGATACGAGACTGTGGGGCCCCTTCCATGCACTAGAATAGTGCCTTAACAGATACCAGACCGTGGGGTCCATCCATGCACTAGAACAGTGTCTTAACAGATACCAGACCGTGGGGTCCATCCATGCACTAGAACAGTGTCTTAACAGGATGAATTACTCAGCAGGCTCCATAGCCAAACTATAATGTAAAAAATGAAAATGTTCAGAGAAGAAGTACAAATGAACTAAAGAACAGGATAAGATCACAGTCTTTTCAAATTTATCATAAAAGTAAGCAGATGATAATTATGGTAGAAGCATAACAAAAAAAATCTGCAAGCTTTACAGAAAACATGCCCTTTTTTTACAGAAAACATGCCCTTTTTTTACAGAAAACATGCCCTTTTTGAAAACACCATGCCAGAATGTTCCAGACAACAGACCACAAACAGACACCTAAAATCAGCATCGCACGCAGTGTATGGTACTTAGTAAGGAGATGAATCTGATAACTAGTGGAAAAAAACTGATGTCAGCTGGTGTCAACTGAGAGATTTTTTTTCGTTAACAGGGGGGTTGTATCTCCTGAATCAGTCAGCTATCAGGGAAACAAGTGCAATGCGTGAATAACGGCAGGTGAAAAAAAAATTACAAAGCTTGTTACTTAAAAAACACTAAAAGATTTTGTCAAACAGCAGTTAACATTAACAGTTAATAACCATACTCATAGTATGTATTGGGAATGTTAGGACAATATTTTTTCTGAGAAAACAGCAGATCATATTATGTGCTCATGAATAAGAGACAGCATCGAAGACACCCTGATTTATGTCGGAGACTGGAGACATTTCGGAACCAATTAGGCAATGTTTCTGGGCCACGTATTACTGACACACAGTACAGAACCATGTTAAAAGCATAAAAGTAAAAAAAAAACTATGTTGTCTCTGGTGAACTTTTTGCAACACGCATTTGTGTTCCTCCGGTCGACTGTGTATAATGAAACTCTCCTGTTTTCCACTACAAATCCATCTCCTCATCAGTACGCAGATTATTTTACTGTACTTGCTATTTTGGACTGACTAGCAGAACACACATGCATGGGTTGGGCTTGCTGTCACTTGTTAGTTTTGTTGCTTTTTTGTGGCCTTGTGCAAAAAGGAGGTATCCTTGCTGAAAGCGTACAGGCGATGGTATACAATAGTCACATCGCCCACCCCGACCTCCACATTTCCCCTTTCCTCAGCATTCTGATGAGAAAGTAACACTGCCTGTGCTGCAACATTTTCCAGTGATTTGAAGGTCAATCGGTTGGTAGGTTTTTTTCTGTAGGTTTTTAGAAAAATGTTCACATTTAAAATGTGCAAATACCAAAAAAAAAACACCATTTCCCCATTATTTAGGAAATAATTTGCGGAGAAATGTTTTCTCGCCTCGCCAGCGCAGGTTGTATTTTCATTCACATGAAAACACTTCTTCCCCCTCCTCCAGCCATTCTATATAGTAACGTCACCCACACTCTCAGAAATAAAGTTACAGTGGAGGTACATTTTTCTTTTATAAGTTACAAATTGCTAAAATGTACCCCTGAAAGTACAATATGTAATGTTCTATTTGGGCAGTAATACAGTGCTGTGAAAAAGTATTTGCCCCCCCATCTGATTTTCTGAATTTTTGCACACTTTTCACATTGTAAAGAAAGAAAAGAAAAATTGACACAAAAGTTTGGTGCTTCTTTGATTTGTTTGGTGTGCAAAGTAATCAAACATGCAATCTTCAGGTGTGAAAAAGTTATTGTCCCCCCAGAAAATGCAATAAAATGAAAGGGTTAATTAGGGTTAGCTGTTTCAGTGCTTTGGTTAACGACTAGGCCTGATTTGGGCCAGCCCTGCCCAGTATAAATCTGATTAACTTTGGCCCTTACCATCAGAGTGAGATTGACAGCACACAGTTTGTACAGGCACCTCATGCCACGAACAAAAATTTATTTATGAAGACCTCTGGAAAAAGGTTGTTGATGCCTTTCAGTCTGGAAAGGGTTACAAAGCCATTTCTAAGGCTCTGTGCCCGGTTGCACAAAACACCTTAAGTAAAATTATCCCTTATAATTACCCTTAAGTATCTCTTAAAGCTAAGTGAGTTGCAGAAAAAAATCCTTAAGTGTTATCTAAGAGTTTTCATAAGTGGAGCCTTAATATGTCCCTTAAAAGTTTCATTTTACTTAAGTAATCCCTTAAAATCCATTCTGTTGCACAAAACGTCTTATATACTATTTCTCTTAGAATTTTTTAAGGCAACAAATATATTTCCTTAACTTTTCCTTTTTAAAAAGTAAAAAGTTTTTCCTAAAACGATGGCACCGATTAGTCTAAAAAAAAATTCATTATGACGTCATTATTAGTTGGATCTGTATTCTAGATATTAAACGTAATGTAGGCTAGCTTATGCTATTATCACTTTGTTATTGTCAGCCGTAGCCTACATACTCACTGGTGATAACCCGGCTGAAGTATCCCTGCCCTGGCATAGCCTCACTGTAGAAAGCTGCCATGATTGGGCAGAAATTAAATCAGTCACAACACAGCTGAATTTGACGTTAGGCTACTTATTTTTTAAAAAGCAACCGTGTTAGCTAAGTAAAATAAGTCATTTATTCGCTGGTTATCATGTTAGTTGTCTTTTGACAATGCAAGGTAGAATTCCCCAGCTAATGTTAAATGATTATGGTAGTCTAGGTTTTCTTCATGAAAAACAATTGTGAGTTTGTGTGCATTCTCGACATTTTCTTTTCTTCAGCCTCTCAGCTGTTCTGCCGGACTCCCATAGGCTAGCCTACAGATTGCTAACAGCTAATTTATTTATTTTTTCCATGACCGACTGATTTAAATATTTTTTCAGTAGTCTATTTCTCTCATCGTCCTCTTACTGCTAGCTTATTTCCTTTCACATTTTCAGTTTTTTTGCTGATGTTACGACTGGATTGAATTTACTTCTCAAAAGCGTAAGATGAGATGAGACATTACACTAACAAATGTTATCATGGTTAGGGTATAGAATTAGGGTTAGTAGCACCTGGATGATCCTCAAGAGTTCTGGAGCAATGTTCTATGAACAGATGGAGTCCAAAGTAAAACTTTTTGGTTGACATGGGCCCCGTTATGCCTGGAAAAAACCAAACGCAGTAAGAACGTCATACCAACGGTCAAGCATGATGGTGGTAGTGTGATGGTTTAGGGATGCTTTGCTGGATCAGGACCTGGATGCCTTTCCATCATTGAAGGAACAATAAATTCTGCTCTGTATCAGAAAATTGTACAGGCCATCTGTCCATGAGCTGAAGCTGAAGCGCAGCTGGGTCATGCAGCAAGACAATGATCCGAAACACACAAGCAAGTCTACATCAGAATGTAAAGTTTTGGACTGGCCTAGTCAAAGTCCAGACCTAAACCCCATTGAGATGTTGTGGCAGGACCTGAAATGCACAGTTCATGCTCAAAAACCTACAAATATCATTGAGCTAAAGCAGTTCTGTAAAGAGGAGTGGGCCAAAATTCCTCCACAGCGCTGTGAGACACTAATCAATAACTACAGGAAGCATTGGGTGTTGCATACCTTTCTTTAATAAATATATGAAATGTGTGCCACATTGTTGTGTTCTTCGTTCACTCAGAGTCCCATTTATGCATTATTAGGCTTGGGTTGAAGATCTGATAACCTTTAATGTAATAAATATGCAAAAATGCAGAAAATCAGACCGGGGCAAATACTTTTTTACGGCACTGTAAGTACCTTTTCAAGCAAAAAAGGCACAAATTATTTCTGGCTAGGGGTACAATTGTATGTACCCATAGGGTACCACCCCAGTGAGTGTTCGTACCTTCTTAGGTACTTTGCATGCCTTTTTTTTGAGAGTGCATGGTGCTCGATTGATGCCAGGACACGTGTCCCATGTCTGTGTGCCCGCTTGGTGGTGTCGAACATGCTTATTGTGGGCCCGTTGCATTGAGACCAACCCAGCAGCTTCCGGCTCCACCACAGCCTCCTGTCCTTGGCATTATAAGTACAGTATCGTACCTGGTTCACACTGCCCACAGCCAGTGGTGGATCTGGGGGGTGGGCCAGGGGTGGCCGTGTTCACCCTGCACTGAAGCGTGGCCACCCAACTCGTCCATTTTTCTAGTTGGATGCGTTTTTTAAATATTTATTTCGACAACAACTGTGGCACCCCCGAAATAACTGCTGGTTCCATCCTGGCAACCCCATTGAAATGTTTCTGGTGCCGCCACTGCCCACATCCACAGAGATGACTATCATGTGGTGAGGATCTGCCGCGGCCGCATCAAGGCCAGACGGCTGGGCTGACCCCCAAGAGGCGGCGTAGCCCACAGCAACGGCAGCATAGGAGTCAGGGCAAGAGGCTCGCACCGTTTTTCTTGTGGGTTTCAGCAAAGACTCCTTAGACCCACCAGATACTCGGCTCTGTTGTTCCTCCTGTGATCGCTGCTTCTTAACCACAGGAGGTTCTGTCTGTTAACAGGTGCTGAGTTACAGTACCTTTTCATAACGTCTATTCCCATGATACTGCACATGGCCCTACAGTGGATTTTCAGAAGACGCCTCAGGGCGTGGATAGGAAGGGCTGTAGTTATTTCAGTCAGAGGGAGGCGACGGGAATGGAGGGCAAAGAAATCCCAGAGCCAATAGCATTTAATTTAACTATTTATATTTTTTACTTAGCCGGTAATGAATGAGTAATTCATGTGCTAAAAGGTGTTTTCACCTTTTATGTAATCTGTAGACAGAGAGTAGAATATGTTTTTTTTATCAACAGAAAGTGACAACATATGAGCCTTGTGCTTTCTGAGCAAAAGATTGTGGCTCTTATGAGCTTCTAGATCAAACCACAGACGTTGCCTAATAATGCTTACTTTTCATTTGTTGCTTCATATAACATTTTACATGACACTAGCCAATAAACAATAGCCAATAAACATTATGATAATCTTCCTCTTCAATATTTACTTTTTATAATAAGTAAAATTCAGACTGTTTCAGAAAACAGTTATTAACTATTATTTCTGACTCATTATTATTTTTCTAACTGCTTACTTCAATGGAAATGAAAAACCGTATGAGTATGAGACGTTTCCTGTATGAGACTTTCATCAGCCCTCTAACACATCTATCAAAGTAATGGCAGAAAAACCCAGTTAAATCTTTTAAGAATACTGGGGAGCATTGCGATTGTCATTGGCTGTGAGATCATTTTATAATGAGAGGGTTCTTAGAGTCTTTGAACATATTTACTGTTCCAATCAGGTTCTGTCTCAACGCAAACGTACTGGCAACGTGCTCTCAAAACTTCATAGAGTATACATTTAAAGAATGTCTCAAATTAAAGTACAGAAATTACTCAAAGATTTGTTTAGCATTGCTAACTTTCCTGATAAAATTTATATGAATTTGAATAACAATACTGGATTATATTGTAAGACTGTTCATGCGGTGCTCCTTGTGACATAAAGCTAACAATAAAATAAAATAATAAATCTATGTCAGCCATCGGACTCTGCATTGCAATTTCAAGCAACCGTGTTGGTCAAAGATTATTATAGGTCATCAATCAGCCATAACAGTAAAACAATCAAAGCCAATAATCTCAAATGCTTCTTAGATGCTGTTAAATCTGCTTACTGGGTTATTGTAGCTGTTCAAATGGACTCACTTTGAGCAAGAGACTAGAATACTTTTAACTAATGGGATTTGAATCTTAGACTACAAGTCAAAGCTATAATTATAAAATAAATTCTAGCCAATAAACAACACACAGAGGCAATTTAATGTAGAACAAGAGCAACGAAAATACATCTTATGCTGGGATTTATAAATAAAACTATTTATAAATATAATCCCTAGCTTCATAGCCACAGCTAAAATGTTTTAAAATGCGCGACCCTGTGGAAGGTGTAAAGCCATTTTGTCTTTGTTATGCTTCAAAGAAAAAACAAAACATTCAAAACAAAACAAAAACTTTTGGACTTTTCACAAGATTTTTTCTTCAGGTTTGAAGTTACAAACAAATTTTACTGAGAAATAAGAAATAATACCTCACATTTTCTGTTTTGATTCTGTTCTTGATAACTGAAATTAAAATATGTTAGCATTTTTGTAAATGTATTGTATATTCAACATTTGTATGTATGATATTGTATTTTATTTAATAATAATTATATGCAACATTGTATGGCCAAGGAATGTAATTTCTTGGCCAATAAAAACCACCCAGAATATATGCTTTATGTACGTTAATTAATTTGAGTATAGTCTCAAAAAATAGATGCTTAAAATTATAGCAGAAAATAGTATTTTAAATAGTATTTAGAAAACAGTATTTTAGTGATACTTCAGATACATAGATAATAATATTCATTACAAATTCCAGTACAGATATGAAAACTATAAAATGCAATGAGGTAATCCACATTTAGTGGGAGTATATTGCAAATATACAAAATAAACGGTACATTTGAAGTAAACTATGCTGAATGTGGTTTTTCTCAGCATTATTCAAAGGCTAGTAAACATTTAAATGTATCTGCCCTATCAAATGCACTAACAACTAATATGTTTAATATATTATTCATTTTTACAACAAAATTTGCGCTGCTATTTTTTTCAAAGCTTATGTTACCGTTTCATGTTATAATATTAAAAAAAATGATTTAATTAATAATAAATGACACATTTAACCCACATTTCCTACATATAGGGTTTAAATATACTTATTTATTTATATTTTATATATTATTTATTTATTTTATATTTAAATGATAATGCATACCTCAGTATGATTTAGAAAATGTGCATAATGGCATGGTTGTAACTGTATTATGTTGAGCTTTACAAAGGAAATGTGGGACATGAATCTGAAATTTAATAAATCCATGGTGCAATGATGCACCTATTAACTCATTAACTCGTGCATATGCACCTTCATGATGAAATGAAGGTTACATTTCCAGGCCTGTATGAACATGTAGTTAAAGTATAGGCCATAACGCTTCGCTTTCCATTGTATTCGCCTTATTTTGCGTGTATGCTTTCATAATAACAGCTTTGTTTTTAAAACGGCAGCTAGTTAAAGACAATTAGTTTGTGCCATATTTCAATACTTTCACCCGAAAGGAATTCATCAACAGACTGAAAAAGGCATATCCCTTTTGCATGCAATTCAATAATGAATAAAAGAAAACTGAAATAATCCTAGAAGCGTAAAGACACTCACCATGGTATTATTTCATAGGTAATGATGGGACTTGTAGGGGAGACGAGTCCTCTTTTTGTTTCTGTTGTTAGATGCTATTTCTTAGACACAGACGATGGGGAAAAAGACACATATTCAGCTTGTTTGAACAGAAAAACAAACAGATGTGGTTCGCACCTGATACTCTGATATTCGCCTGAGACAAGCGTCAGTTTTAGGTGTGCAGACGCCTCATGTGGGCTGAAATAGACAGACAAGACCTGGATTCTCTTCCTACTTCTCAGAAACAGAAAACTACTTTCTCGCACCCGTGACTCTAACCGCCAAGAGTTGGCGTGAGGTGTGTGTGTGCATGTGTGTGTGTGTGTTGTTTGTGGGGGTTTAAAGCTTTACCGGAGAAGCAACTTGACTGATGTTTAAAAATTTAACCATCCCATTGCGATCAAATGATGATTTGATGATTAGTTTAATTTGCTTACTGGTATACAGGATCATAAACAAGGATGTTTCACTTCATACTGTCTGGGGCCCCATTCTCCATTCAGTCCCAGTAGATATGGTGCCAATGGAGTTCTACTGTAAGCTTTGGCTGTTCTGTTCTGTACTTACTCTCAGGTGTAGCAAACACTGATAGTGTACTTTTACCCAGCCTGGACTATATATACTACAACCCAATTCCAAAAAAGTTGGGACAGTATGTAAAATGCACATAAAAGCAGAAAGCAGTGATTTGTAAATTTTGTATTTGTACAATTGTATTTAATTGAAAACAGTACAAAGAAAGTATATTTAATGTTTTACCTTATTTTGTTTTTTAATATCTTTTTATACCCAGTCATGATAGCATCACCTGTTTACCTGTGGAACGTTCCAAACAGGTGTTTTTTTAACTTCCCAGTTTTTTTTTTGACCCTGTTCCAACTTTTTTGGAATGTGTTGCAGGCATCAAATTAGAAAATAGCGTATATTTACAAAAATCAATAAAGTTGGTAAGGTAAAACATTTAATATATTTTCTTTGTACTGTTTTCAATTAAATATATGTAAAAGAGAATTTACAAATCACTGCTTTCTGCTTTTATGTGCATTTTACATACTGTTCCTTTTTTGGAATTGGGGTTGTATATATTTTACTGTGTGGCAGGGGGAAGTTGGGTCTTTTCGAAGCGTTGGCCAATCCATCACCATGTCTTCACTTGAGAGTCTTCCACATTTCCTCATCTTCTGACAGTGTGAGAAGTGTTTGAATTTGATATGACCGTGGGTGGGCCAGTAGATTAAGTGAATTTTCCAAAGTCAGGTTGCGGGAAAGACGGGTAGTTTGTTCTGGTCTACTCTGGTCATCTAGTATTCATCCTGGTCTCCAGGATTCTGAGTTGAAAGTACAGAGGTGTGGTAGATCAGCATTCGTCAGGACTCTGATCCATGTGAAAAACTTGAAAGTACAGAGGTGTGGTAGATCAGCATTCGTCAGGACTCTGATCCATGTGAAAAACTTGAAAGTACACAGGTGTGGTAGATCAGCGTTCGTCAGGACTTTGATCCAAGTGAAAAAGTTGAAAGTACACAGGTGTGGTAAATCAGCGTTTGAAAGTACACAGGTGCGGTAGATCAGCGGTTGAAAGTACACAGGTGTGGTAGAAAGTACACAGGTGTGGTAGATCAGCGGTTGAAGGTGCACAGGTGTGGTAGATCAGCGGTTGAAAGTACACAGGTGTGGTAGAAAGTACACAGGTGCAGTAGATCAGCGGTTGAAAGTACACAGGTGTGGTAGAACGTACACAAGTGTGGTAGATCAGCGGTTGAAAGTGCACAGGTGTGGTAGATCAGCGGTTGAAAGAACACAGGTGTGGTAGATCAGCGGTTGAAAGTACACTGGTGTGGTAGAAAGTACACAGGTGTGGTAGATCAGCGGTTGAAAGTACACAGGTGTGGTAGATCAGCGGATGAAAGTACACAGGTGTGGTAGCACATACACAGGTGTGGTAGATCAGCGATTGAAAGTACACAGGTGTGGTAGATCGGCAGTTGAAAGTACACAGGTGTGGTAGAACGTACACAGGTGTGGTTGATCAGCGGTTGAAAGTACACAGGTGTGGTAGAAAGTACACAGGTGCAGTAGATCAGCGGTTGAAAGTACACAGGTGTGGTAGATCAGCGGTTGAAAGTACACAGGTGTGGTAGAACGTACACAAGTGTGGTAGATCAGCGGTTGAAAGTGCACAGGTGTGGTAGATCAGTGGTTGAAAGAACACAGGTGTGGTAGATCAGCGGTTGAAAGTACACTGGTGTGGTAGAAAGTACACAGGTGTGGTAGATCAGCGGTTGAAAGTACACAGGTGTGGTAGATCAGCGGATGAAAGTACACAGGTGTGGTAGCACGTACACAGGTGTTGTAGATCAGCGATTGAAAGTACACAGGTGTGGTAGATCGGCAGTTGAAAGTACACAGGTGTGGTAGAACGTACACAGGTGTGGTTGATCAGCGGTTGAAAGTACACAGGTGTGGTAGAACGGCGGTTGAAAGTACACAGGTGTGGTAGATCAGCGGTTGAAAGTACACAGGTGTGGTAGAACGTACACAGGTGTGGTAGATCAGCGGTTGAAAGTACACAGGTGTGGTAGAATGTACACAGGTGTGGTAGATCGGCAGTTGAAAGTACACAGGTGTGGTAAATCATCGGTTGAAAGTACACAGGTGTGGTAGATCAGCGGTTGAAAGTACACAGGTGTGGTAGATCAGCGGTAGAAAGTACACAGGTGTGGTAGAACATACACAGGTGTGGTAGAAAGTACACAGGTATGGTAAAAAAGGACACAGGTGCGGTAAAAAGAACACAGGTTTGGTAGAAAGTACACATGTGCGGTAGATCAGCGTTCCTCAAAATCAGGTTTCAGTCTTGTATTCTTTGCCTCTGATTTTGGTGCTTTTGAGGTATTCATCCAAGAAACTAAAAAAAAAATACATATTTATAGATATCAGGCAGACAAAATCCTCCAAAGTGTATCCCTACCCTCTTACAGGGCTGGATCACAAAGGTCAAGGGTCAAAAATGAACAGATGTAGTGACATCTTCAGTATGTAGGTTATTTTCAGCTGAATTTAGTTTTAGATTCTGTGCATATCACTGCTTTGGGGTGTGACTGTTATCTGCATTATGGAAGGTTTATGTCCACAGACCACACAGTATCTGTTCCAGACTTGTATTTGTTCAGCATCTTCCAATAAATCTGATTCACAATTAACTGCATAACCCATCACATGGTGTATTGAGTTTTACAATCACCAAAATTGACTAGAGAAACTACATGTGAAAAATTAACACTTGAATTTACTTGCAATTCAGAATTAAAGATAAATGTTGATTGATTTGAGTAATCCAAAAGGAATGTTGAGTTATCTGGGTCACAATAAGGACTAAAAGGCGATTTTCGTTATGTCATTGAATAAAACCTGGGGGGTTCCTTTTAAAAAAAAAGTTTTCTTAAGATGATCCACAGAGGGCGCTCGGAACTAAGTAAATAGGGTAATGATAATAGGCTAATAATAATAATAATAATAATACGTAACCCCCCATTTTTTTTTTTTATTCGCTTTTTTCTGAGCAGTCCGTAGGCTAAGTTGATGCAGGGGGAGTGAGAAAGCCGCAGCAAGATAATTTTTTTGGAATTTTTTTGGAAGGAGCTCCTCAGCGCGCACTCTCGCTGTTATTACTTTTCTCACTTCCTGGTCTTCGCTGTCGGCTGTGCAAAAAAGTGCAGTTCGGGTACGCAACTACTGCCGTACGATTTTTTTATACAGTGGAACACTATACGAGAGGCTTGAAAGGTCTTAGTCACTGTACAGTCAACCACTGCACGAGACAGTTATGTGGAAGACAACCGGCACGTTCTGAAGGACAACATAATAAAGAACAACAGTAAGTTCTTTTTTTATTTAGAAACGAGCACAGAGCACAGTATTTAGAAACGAGGACTGTGCAGAAACTAACTTTGGTTTTACTCTCGTGCCATTTCAGTTTATTGTATGAAAGAGCCCTCATTTTATAGGCTATATAAGTGTGTGTGTGTGTGTGTGTGTGTGTGTGTGTGTGCGTGTGTGTTAAAAGAACAATTCTATTGCACTTTGTGTTTGAAATGTATTTCCATTTAAATGCGCATTTTGTGTAGCTATGCGGTGCATGCCGAGTTTCACAATAGTTTTATTTAGGGGTTTTATGGTCAGCGTTTGCTCAGTTATTTTGTGTTAATTACATTTGCTGAATTGCATTCAATTACTTTGAACCCTGGAACTGAGGAGTAGTCTATGTCAATGCACTGGAAATGTCAGTCGAAATAGTAGCTAATTACCCACTCAAAAGCTGTGCATATGGTTTTCAGTGTTTAGGATTTAAAAAAGAAATCTGACAATTTTATCAGTTTTAAAATGTCGACAGTTTGTCTGAAACAGCATAGCTGTATCGTAGCCTATTTTAATGACTTCTATATCATGTAACTCTGCAATCGTTTGTTGCAAACTGTCACTGTCCTTCATCGGTATTTTTACGTTTTCAATCTACCGTATTTGAAATAATATGACAGAATACCACCGACTTTGACAGCAGGGCTATTCATGTGAGAAGGTGCGGTTTTTCCCCCGACTTATTTAGAACCAGAAACACATCCATTTACTAGTTATTAGACTCACAAAAGTAGAATTTAATTAGCAGTGCTTAATTGTGTGCCTGCTTCGAGGCTGCACAGCGAGGACCAATGCCTGGCTCGCGGCCAAGCAGCCAGTCTGGGTCGTATGGCAAGAGTCCAGAGCTTTTCGTGAGTGTTAGCATCTTGTGAAGGAGCGAGCGCATATCGGGAACCGTTTATACAATTAAACGTTAACAGACAAGGTATACAACTTGTACATGATATTTCGAATAGCGAAAGAATGTACTGCGTATGAGTACAGTAACCTTGCCCGCGAGATGATTTATGGAAAATGTAGGACGTGTGTTTGGGTCCTGACCCAATGGTCTCCAGGGCCAATTGCAGTTGGACGTGTTTGTGTCCAAAGGTCGTCACCCCATATCAGTTTTAGACACTGCCTCTATGTAAAAAAAATACTAAAAAAAACCTGTGACTGAGACATACCTAAAGCAAATGGGCTTTGCATGTAAACAAAGATCACAGGTACAAGTTCAAGAGACAATTTAATTACAGTGACAACAATTACAGGTAGCCAATTAATTCATTGAAAAATCCCCATAAAACACAGTGGACATATTTTCAGTTCATTGATTAAATTTCAATTGAAGTGAAATGGAAATCAACCTGAGCCCTGGTCACCGGCACAGCATTTAAAAATGTTCACATTAACTTCATACCTGGAGTGTGTCTTCTCAGGCCGCAGTGCTGGAGGTCTATTGGGCTTTCATACCTGGAGTGTGTCTTCTCAGGCCGCAGTGCTAGAGGCCTATAGGGCTTTCATACCTGGAGTGTGTCTTCTCAGGCCGCAGTGCTAGAGGCCTATAGGGCTTTCATACCTGGAGTGTGTCTTCTCAGGCCGCAGTGCTGGAGGCCTATTGGGCTTTCATACCTGGAGTGTGTTTTCTCAGGTCACAGTGTTAGAGGCCTATAGGGCTTTCATACCTGGAGTGTGTCTTCTCAGGTCACAGTGCTAGAGGCCTATAGGGCTTTCATACCTGGAGTGTGTCTTCTCAGGTCACAGTGCTGGAGGCCTATTGGGCTTTCATACCTGGAGTGTGTCTTCTCAGGTCACAGTGCTGGAGGACTATAGGGCTTTCATACCTGGAGTGTGTCTTTTCAGGTCACAGTGCTAGAGGCCTATAGGGCTTTCATACCTGGATTGTGTCTTCTCAGGTCACAGTGCTAGAGGCCTATTGGGCTTTCATACCTGGAGTGTGTCTTCTCAGGTCACAGTGCTGGAGGCCTATTGGGCTTTCATACCTGGAGTGTGTCTTCTCAGGTCACAGTGCTAGAGGCCTATTGGGCTTTCATACCTGGAGTGTGTCTTCTCAGGTCACAGTGCTAGAGGCCTATTGGGCTTTCATACCTGGAGTGTGTCTTCTCAGGTCACAGTGCTAGAGGCCTATTGGGCTTTCATACCTGGAGTGTGTCTTCTCAGGTCACAGTGCTAGAGGCCTATTGGGCTTTCATACCTGGAGTGTGTCTTCTCAGTTCACAGTGCTGGAGGCCTATTGGGCTTTCATACCTGGAGTGTGTCTTCTCAGGTCACAGTGCTGGAGGCCTATTGGGCTTTCATACCTGGAGTGTGTCTTCTCAGGTCACAGTGCTAGAGGCCTATTGGGCTTTCATACCTGGAGTGTGTCTTCTCAGTTCACAGTGCTAGAAGCCTATTGGGCTTTCATACCTGGAGTGTGTCTTCTCAGGTCACAGTGCTAGAGGCCTATTGGGCTTTCATACCTGGAGTGTGTCTTCTCAGTTCACAGTGCTGGAGGCCTATTGGGCTTTCATACCTGGAGTGTGTCTTCTCAGGTCACAGTGCTGGAGGCCTATTGGGCTTTCATACCTGGAGTGTGTTTTCTCAGGTCACAGTGCTAGAGGCCTATAGGGCTTTCATACCTGGAGTGTGTCTTCTCAGGTCACAGTGCTGGAGGCCTATTGGGCTTTCATACCTGGAGTGTGTCTTCTCAGGTCACAGTGCTGGAGGCCTATTGGGCTTTCATACCTGGAGTGTGTCTTCTCAGGTCACAGTGCTGGAGGCCTATTGGGCTTTCATACCTGGAGTGTGTCTTCTCAGGTCACAGTGCTGGAGGCCTATTGGGCTTTCATACCTGGAGTGTGTTTTCTCAGGTCACAGTGCTGGAGGCCTATTGGGCTTTCATACCTGGAGTGTGTCTTCTCAGGCCGCAGTGCTAGAGGCCTGTAGGGCTTTTGGCAGCGCAGGCAGGTCATTCTCACTGGGGGGGGGTGTGCGCTGTGTGTGGCCATTTTCTCATTCTGTTCCGTTTTGTTTCGCGGTCCAGCAGCGCTGTGCGGGTCACAAATGGCACCTTCCTTTTTTTGGGGGGGGGGGGAGGGGGTCACTCCATTGTGCCATTTCCCTGACCTCCTGGCTCCGGCCCAGGGGGGGAAAAAAAAAAACAGAAATAAAAAAAATGCATCAGCATCTCTGTTTTTAGAGAGAGGCTTTACATTGAAATGGTCATGTGGGTTTCATTTGTGCGGTCAAGTTTCTGCTGAAGGGACCCCAGCTTTCTCTCAGTACAAGGGGAGTATAGTCTGTACACAGACCAACCTTTTCACTGGCTCTTCAAGTCCTCTTCGGTTCCTAAGAGATTATCTGCTTCAACAAGCAGCTTTTAGGCCTCAGCCAAATTATATCTTTGACCCACCCTGAAATTGCGAGTTAAAAATGTGCACTTAAATGCTTCTTTTTTTGTTAAGCCCTTCTTTCTTTAACTCATAAAAAACAATAACGCTGGCGGGACAGTGTAATTTGTGTTTTAAGCGGAAGTTCTTTTTTTTGCGACTACATTCCGGGCTATTCAGAGTTGTGGTAACTGAAGTCATTGTGAATACTGGTAAAAAGGAAAACTGTTCCACACTCATATCCTTTAGTCTCCACGTGCTGATCGTACTTGTATAGTTTGAATGGCTTGAATTGTAGTTCAATTTGAGCAACAACAACAAAAATCCACTGAAGACGTAAAATGAAATCTATGTAAAGAATTTCTCATAACCATAACCATAAAGCTGGTCATAAAAGACAAATACAGGTTTTCTTTGTGAAGAGAAAAAAAATCTCAGTCGTCACATTCCATTTGAGCATTTGCACCCTTGTTGTGTGTTCCTGCCATAGGGTTCCTGACTAGTGATTTACTGAGGAGGCAGTTTGAGGTGGACTCATGCTAAGGGACAATCAATAAACAGCCAGATTGCTTTAAAGGAAAAAACGAACCAAAATGAACTGTGGTGTGTGGCTGGAGAGGGGGGGGGGGTGCTATAATTTCTGTATTGTTGGCTATAAAAAGACAAGATGAAAAGGATATTTAATGAAAGCGATTTGGTATCTTATTGCAGATCGCGTCATAACCACACAATAAAATGAGAAACCAACAAGAGGTAATGAAAATGAAGCAGAGTTTGGAGCAGGAAATGGCTGGGGGGGGGGGGGGGGGTCTTAAAGAGGAGGCAGAGGGGAGAGGGTCTTACAGTCATTCATGGTGCATAGAACACACCAGCACAAAGACCCTTCAGTGCTGTTAAGCCTTCGGACTGCACAGTGCCCACTTCACTTCAGCCCAAAGGAAATGAGAGGAACACTAAACCTTCTCCTTTTTTTTGGGCTCTCCTTTTCAACCCCCTTCATGTTTTCTTTTAAGGGAACTCTAGGAAAAAAATTAGTAGCAGTCACCAAGTTCACAGTTTGATAACTCGCGGTATATCAACACGATCGGTACTCTTTCTTTATTGGGGTTCGCGGCTTCCAGCGTTGTTGGATCGGACAGCGTGACATCAACACATTGGAGCAACTTGCATTTAGAGGCGAGCGTCATCTTCCTCAAAGAGGAAATACACACCAGAAAGGAACTGAATACGAGCCATATTATTGTGGCTGGGTTATTTATGTTTTATTTTCTTCTTTTTTTTGTTTCCGTTACGGATGCTGGAATATGACGCACTGTGACTCCGCCGACTTTTGCGGCAGAGGAATTCTTGGATGTGAATCCACGGAATGTGCTTCGGAGCTCACTTGCTTTCCAAGCAAAAAAATAAATAAATAATATATTTAAAAAACTACAGCTCAGCATAATCCAAGCAAAGTGAACCTCAGGAAACAGCAGAAAGAACAAAGGCTGCTTTCTGCTGTGAAATTCAAGTAAAAACATTTTCTTCTTT